>PVLC010013186.1:24304-42080 GCA_004027655.1 Graphiurus murinus | reverse complement strand
GCTTTGGGTTAGGGATAAGGAAGGTAACCAAATTGATATTTAAACACTTCTAAGTGAGCTTATGTGATAAAAACAAAATAACTCCACAATACAGGATATGGTGAGGCTACATAAACCAGGAGGAGAAGGGAAGCTGCAACATAGAACCGGAGAAGTCCATAGCACTAGCAAAAGCTGAGGTGGGACTTGGTTCAGTCAGAGAGAGATACTAAGTGCTGATCAAGCCAGAGACAAGATCATGGGTTATAGCAGCAGCAGAATTCATTACAAAGGCTGAATGAATCCCCAAGAATGATACCACCTGTATTTAGCAGGCCAAAATTCAAAAAGAAGACCGGATCAACCATGCCCAGCCACATCTAAAGAAAATTCAGGGAATTCCAAATCAGAGAGTCCTGGCTTAATCTGTCCAAACAATTCCAGACTCCATCATAAGCAGGAAAAATTGGCCCCAAGAAATAATTTTTATTTTAAAGTGAGCACTTCCCTGATTCGACCAACCAGAAATTAAGCATACACTTATATAAATGAATTAATTATTAGAGTAGATTAAGCTTATAGGTTTGAGTAAAATATATGATTTTTAAAAAATTTCTTCAGTCAGCAGAAATGGGACTATATAGAAAAGTCAGATCAGCTCTAGAAACAGAATTTCAAAAAGACTATTTTACTCAGCATATATGACTATAATAAAAGTATAGTAAAAGTCAATAAAAATGAAAATATAACATCAAAAGTTTGAAAGGTAGCAAAAGCAATGCTTAGAGGAAAATATATAGCATCTCTATCACAATATTGACAAAGCTTTTTACAGTGTCTACAGTGTTGATTTTTAAATATAATTATTCTGTTTAAGGCACTTCCATTGCTTTCCAAAGCCAGTAAATTCTTTAGAATTACACTTAAAGTCCCTTCAAGTACTGATTCTCATACTTTAGTATGCATAAGTAGATTATGGAGAAAAACTTACTAGATATATACAATTCCGGTTCATCCAAATAATCTAAAGGTTATTCCCACTACAAAGGAACCAGATACTCAATAAAACTTGGTTTTCTATAAATTACTAAGGTCACGGCAAATAAGGATAATTACCAAGGTCACCCCCCATAGGGGAAAAAATATTTGCTTGCTAAACCTTGAGAGGAGTCAAATGAGAACCATGGAGCTTTCTTGAAAGTAAATGCTAGCCAGGCGTGGTGGCACATGCTTGTAATCCCAGCATTTGGGAGGCTGAGACAGGAGGATTCGGATTCGTGGCCAGCATCAGCTACCTAGTGAGGCCCTCCTCAACTTAGTGAGACCCTGTTTCAAAATAAAGAATAAAAAATATGGCTGGGGGTATAGTTCAGAGGTAGAATCCCCCTGAGTTTAATCCCCAGTACCGTCAAAATAAAAAAAGTAAGTAAATGCCAATGTTGGTACTTCCATCAGAACAGTCTTGAGCAAATCCCAAGTGAGAAGAGACAGACCTGAGGCTTCTGCACTACCCAGAGGCTCTAGAAAGCAGTTTAAGTTGTTTCAGGCTGATTTTCACCCTGCCATCAGTTAAAGGAAAACACCTTTAACTTCAAGGAAAGGGACCTGAAACTTAGACTCTTATAGAAAAGAACTCTAGACAAAGTTTGAAGTGATCTCAGGTTAGTAATTCCCTCCTTAATAATGCAATGCTTACTTACTGAAGGAAGACAGGATTGGCACTGTGAAGAACCTCAGTCTCTAAGACAAGAAAGAAATAAATGCAATCTGCTTTTATTAGAGAAGCTGAGTACTCATAACACATTATTGTTGTATAGAGGTATCTAAGATTATCACAAATTAAAATTAGACAAACATAGCCAGGCGTGGTGGCGCACGCTTATAATCCCAGCACTCGGGAGGCTGAGACCGGAGGATCCGGGTTCAAGGCCAGCCTCAGCTACCTAGTGAGGCACTCCACAACTTAGTGAGACCCGGTTTCAAAATAAAGAATAAAAAATAGGCCTGGGTGTGTAGCTTGGAGGTAGAATGCCCCTGAGTTCAATCCCCAGTACCGAAAAAAAAAAAAATTAGACAAACATGAGCTCTCAATTGAAAATCCTTGTATGTGCAAGGAAACTTACCATCATAAGTCAACAGAAACAATATAAAGCAAATGTATTTTCAAGGACTTCAGATATTTACATTATAGGGATCAAAATAAAACCTTTACACAACTGAAATGTTTAATAAAGTAGAAGATGCAATCACAAAAATGTAGAAGAATAACAACATGAACATAGATTTGAAAGGGGGCCAAAATTAAAATTTTAGAAATAGAAAATATAATTTTGAAATTAAAAATTAAATGGGAATGTTTAATAGCAGATTAGATAAAGCTAAAGTAAGAATTGGTGAGTGGGAAGAAAGATCTAAAGAAATTATCCAGAATTCAGTACAGAGAATAAGATTTTAAAAATGAACAAAATTACTTAAAATATGGATGGAATAATGCTATGTCATACATCTAATTAAAATCCTTGAAAGAGAGAGAGAGAGATGTTAGGCAATTTTACAGAAATAATAGCTCAAACTTCTCCTGAATTGATGGAAATGTGAATCCACCAGATATCCACCAACGGGAATATAGATGAATAAATTTTATGAATGGAATATGACACGGCAGTGAAGGTAAATTAATAACTACACAAATCACCAAAAAATATTTGCTTGTAATGTATTGTCATATTGTTGAATTTAAAAAAAAAAAAGCCAGGCAGGTCTCACTAAGTTGCAGAGGGCCTCACTAAGTAAATGAGGCTAGCAGGGTTCATGGTTCTCTGCAACTTAGTGAGACCTTCCTTCAAAATAAAGAATAAAAAAAAAATAGGGCTGGGAGTATAGCTCGGAGGTAGAATGCCCCTGGGTTCAATCCCCAGTACCGCAAAAAAGTAAAAATAAAAATAAAATAAGCAGCAGAAAACGATGTACAAAATTATTTTTTTCTCATGAAACTCAAGGCAGGAGAAAAGCAAGCAACAGAAGTACACACAACTTGATTTAAAAAAAAAAAAACTTTTTAAGAAAGAAAGATGGATTGTTTCCTCACAGAGAAAGGTGTAGCTGATGTGGAGTCATGTGATCTGAGTAGTCTGGCTGCAAAAAGGTCCAATGCAGAGCTGGTGGCTGCTACCTGAGCAGCAATAGGACTCCTGGGAACACCTGGAGCCACGGCAAGAACTCTGAGTATACAGGGACCATGCCCAGCATAATGAGTGCCCTCAATGGCAATCCATATAAATAGAAGGCAATTGTGTGGGAGATCTCAAAGGCTGTTTGCAGTTCATGGCCTAAAACATACTGCAGATCAAACAGGTGGTCTGGACCCTGAGCTTAGAGTTTACCCTATTTCAGCATCCTTACAGCTGGAATGGGCCTCAGCCTCACCACCTGCTCCACCACATTGAGGCTCTGCTGAAGAGGTTAATTAATGTGATGCTGACCCACTCCAATAATACAGACAAGAAGACTGTGCTACTAAGCCTGAGTTTAGTGTAGTATCTCTTCAGCTTTGTCAAGGTGGCTTGAAGTACCATGCTGCCACACCTCAACATTCTCTTTGATGGGCTAACTTATCACTGGTCAGAACTCAGTGTGGAAAGCAGATTTGAGTTTCCGCACTGCTTTTTAAAGGACAATGTGACTGAAAGCATCTCGGGGTGCACTGTCAGACCACAGACAACCTGATCCTGCTGATGGTGGTGCACAGGGTACAGGAGAGCATCCAGCTGGTGGGCAGGATCATGCCACCATACTCACCTGGGATTGTGACTGCCACCTTGCCCTGCATGACCTGCAACAAGTACAGGAAAAGCATTGAGAAGTGGCCACTGCATGTAGTCAGATCCTGATGACACTGGTCACCACTGAGGACACTACAGCAGGACAAGCTAAAGCCCATGGTGCAGAAGCTGGCAGAATCTGACCCTGACGCTTCCGTATCAAAGCAGAGGGGACACACAGTGGAGGTCCACATGGTCTTGTGACTCAGCCAGTGCTGAAAGGGTTACCTAGTGTTCATGCCCCATGAAGAAATTGTGAGAATCCTGAATATTACATGAACTTTGGGATGGTGGTCAGGACTGCCATTCTGAACCTTCTCTATGTAGCTCTTTCACCTGTACATCAAGACTTCCTTGAAGATATCCCAGCACATAGGCAGCTTCCTTCCCTTTCTGAGGTATCATTGGTTAGGATTTCTACATACAAATTTTCAATTCAGCCCATAACAAATGATTATGAACCTTCTAAAGATGTGAATATTTGTAATCAAATCCCACCCCCTCCTATTCCTACCCAGACTCAGGGCAGGAATGCAATTACAAAGTGTGGAAAAGACTCAAAGTTACTCTTATGGTATCTCCCTTTTAATGGATTCCTGGACAGTGATTCCAAGAAACTTTAGTTCCTTGAAAATGGAGACAGGATCTGTACTGGGTACCTGCTCAATGCATGGAGCACATTTGAGAGCAGAATTTATTTATTATACATCTAATATTATAGGAAATCTTGCAAAAACACTGTCTTGAGTTGCTCTATCCTGTGGGAAATGGATCATAATCACATTATGTGAATGTTTGGTATTAATTTATCTTAACATGTATAATATACCTTATCGATATGTTATAGCATTTGACAGATGAGACATTCAGATCAACTCCTCACACGTTTCCTCTGCCATATTTTAAATGCTACTTGCAATCAGGCAATAAACTGAAAGGCAACTAAAGAAGGCCAACACAGCTGCAAGAGCAATCTTCCCTAAGTGCTGTTTGGATAACATCATTCCCTCTCTTAGGAAGCGACTGTGGCTTTCAACTTCCTTTTGTTCTGAATATGAACTTCTAAATATTTGCTACATGGTTTGGAAAAATTCAGAAATTCAGACCCACCTACAAAGACAATCGCAAAGTTCATTGTCTTGGCTGGTGATTCACTGTCAAATTCTCACTCTCACTGTTGACCTGTTGACTTTTGGCCCCACTGCTGCTACCAACCAAAGCTTTTTTTTTTTTTTTTTTTTTTCTTTTCTTATCCCTGGTTCTGGGGCTGGAGCCCAGGCGCTTGTGTATGCTAGACAAGCACTCTGCCACTGAGCTATATTCCAGCCCCAAAACCTCTTTTCTATAAGCTTAAACCCTTCCTTCCCACCAAAATTCTTTAATAAAAAACTTACCCATACCACAGTGAATTTTTCTAAAATAAACTACAAAAAAGACAAGTTTGTCTCATCAAAACAGTACAACAAATCCCAGCCTTGGGTAAATTTTAAGACCTGTAATGAAGATGTTTGCTCAGGTCTCATCTGTCTTTTCAAAGTGTAATCCTTGTTAAAATGAAGTTGCTGGCTACTTGCTTTTGCAAATTTTTGAAATATTTTCTATTATTCAAAATATTTATATTAAATGAAATTATTAGTGTGCCCACCATATGTAGTTCAATGTTTTTAGTTTTAAATGATAAAACACTGCACATTATTCATAAGTGCTATTATTGGAATATAAATTCATACATTTTGAGAGGTATTCTTCCATATTTATCAAAAAACATTTATAAAATTTCAATGTCATTGCAACAGTAGGTTCCATTGGATACAGCAAATATACACATACAAAGTTGTTTATATTAGTAGCAGCTTTAAAGAAAAAAATTATTTAACAGAAAATTGGTGGAACATTCTTCAGCTATTTAAAAAATTGTATATGAAACAGCTATGTGTATACTGATAAACAGTAGATTAAGTGTAGCAAGCAAAGCTCATTGCACAACTGTATATAAAAAATGACACCATTTGTTCTAAGCAGTGTTGGGAATGCTTGCATCTGAGAAGTATGGTATTTTCATTTCTCTTGTTCAAACATTTGAGCATAAGACATAGAAGCAGGTTTGGCTCTTCAGGCTTAAAGTGTGGAGGATGGATAGTGGGCAGGCAAAAGACCAAGATGGGAAGTGGGCAGAGAAAATTATGGAAAAGGAAAAGATGGGGGAGAAAGAAAAAGAAACAGGAGAAAAAGAATAGAATGACAAAGGGAAACTAAAATAGGAGAGGAGACAGTGAAGAACCACAACAACAAAAATAAGATCACACACACACACACACACACACACACACACACACACACACACACAAGACAGAGTGTTATTTGGCCATAAAGAGGAACAGAATCATGCTGTTTGCAAAAAAATTGATAGAAGGGGCTCATCATATTAGACAAATAAGTGAACTCAGAAACACAAGCATCACATTTTCTTTTATATGTGGACTCTAGGAGGAGGGGAGACAAAATGATGTTGAAGAAAGACTATTAGTGATAGGGAGGCGATGGGATAGAAATAATATATATATGTTATATGCATATACAAATATGATACAATGAAACCCATACATCTACAAAATTAAAATACACTAATAAAATTAACCTAAATTAGATTAAAATATTTAAAAAGAAGAAGTTCTGCTCAAGTCTAGCTACTTCCATAAAAATTGTGCCATTTTTTTTCTATTAAGACTCATCTGGATAAGGTAGAAATACATGGGAATTAATGTAGTCAAAGAGCAAGAAAAATTAGATTTAAAAAAATGGCAGAAGGAAAATTTTAGAGTGCTGTTCTATCACTTGGGGATGGATATAGTCATTATTTTTATGGTGGTGGTGCTTTGTGGATGCATGCTATATTAAAATGTATTATATAAAGCACATTAAATATATACAGTTTATCATTCAATAAAGTTGTTTTTAAAATGCTCAAAAAAAATCTCCCCTTACCTGCATTGGAAGGCGTTACATGAACTCTTAGTTCAGTATAGAATAAACAATGTGGATTAAATCTACATCAGTAAAGAAATTGCCATTGTTATTATAACATGTGTAGCAGATAAAGAAGTGAAACTATCCCTTGAGAAGCTAAGTTTTCATCAGTTTGCAAGAACTGTCAAACTATCCTACATTTTGGGTTAAATAGTGATTCCTTTTCTACTCTGAAGACTTGTAGTCTAGGAGCAAAACCAAGCCTTTCAGGATCTTCTATGCCAAATAGATTCCTTTTCTCCAACAGTCATGGACTCATGGAATCATGCAATCATTAGAAAGTAAAACTTGATGAAAGTAAAAATAAATCCTTTCTTTGGCTTGCATCTGTAGAAAGGAGAGCTTTGGGATTTGTAAAAGTCTGCCAACATGCATGATGAGGTTGAAGTCATCACTCCAGACTGAACCTCTGAAATGTGCCTTACTGTTCTTGAAATCATGTGGGAAGGGGCTAATGAAACCAAACTCACTGAAGAAATTCCTCTGGAAACATCACCCTAGAGTTAGAAGACATCGAGAAAAATAAAATTAAAAAATTGAAGAAGATTGAACATAATACAGGGACCAAAATGAAAACCTTCAGGATCTGAACATTCAAAACCCTGAAAAAAGGGCTAGGCATGTTGGTGAAAGCCTGTCATCCTAGTAGTTGGGAGGCTGAGACAGGAGGATTGCAGGTTCAAGGCAATTTAACGAAGCTCTCAGTAGTTCATTGGGACCCTGTTTCAAAATAAAATAGAGCTGGGTGTAGCTTAGAGGTAGAACACCCCTGGGTTCAATCCCCAGTAACATACACACACACACTAATTAAAAAATGAAAAAGTACCTTAAAGAACACAGCTTAGGCCCACACCCAAGATAGGAGAGATTAAGAAGCTGCCTAAAACATTTGAAATGATATGCTACCTGTTTTCAACAGAATAAACTAGTCTGATGAGAGGAGAAGTTGAGACTTATGCCTTTGGTATTTTCTTAAGGGGACGTCCATGCTGCATCCAACATTATTTGGCTAGAAGATTCTCTCCCACATGCTTTCCTCTCTGCTATCTACTCCCCAAGTTTCTCCACTTATCCTGGCTTGGGAATGGTTTGTCCCATGACACTCATGCTAGAGCTTAATTCCTGCTGTGAGATATTGAGAGGATGGAAACTTGACTACGGTAATTATTGTTGGTACCTTCGGAAAGTGATTAGAATTAGATAAATTCATTAGGATAGAGCCCCCGTGGCTGAATCCTGTCGGCTTTATAAGAAGAGAAAAAAAAAAAAAAAAAAAAAAAAAACCTGCACACACAATCCTTGTCTCTTGCCTGGTGATGCTCCATGCCACCTCAGGTCTTTGCCAGCAAGAAGGTCATCAGCAGGTGGACCTCCAAAACCATGAGCCAAAATAGATCTATCTTCTGGGGGATTGTCATATTATGGACTAACACACCATTCCACTCCCTCTTACCATATCAGCCCCTTTCCTCATGGTCACTGCTGCCTAGGCTGGGCTGTAAGAGATGCTATGGCGAAAAATGGGTCAACATACCAAAAATATTGCAAGACTTATAGAAGTTTCCATCAAGATTGTCCCAGCACAAGATCTGGATGTCAGAGAAAAGACAGTTATGTTGATGGGCCCACCTATTCAAAAGTCAAGGGCAGCTGGGCATTGTGGCACATGCCTAGAATCCCAGTACTTGGGAGGCTGAGACAGGAGGGTTTCAGGTTGGAGGCCAGCCTCAGCAACTTAGCAAAACCCTATTTCAAAGTTAAAATTTAATTTAAAAAAAAAATTAAAGAACTGGGGGCATAGCTCAGAGGTAGAATCCCCCTGGGTTCAATTCCCAGTACCAAAGCAAATAAGAGTCAGGGGCACATCTTTAAGAAACTGAAAAAAGAAAATGTATTGAACTCTAGAAACATATGAATCTGAAAGCTCCCATCAGAGTGGACCCCAGAAAGGACAGCAAAACTCAGACTGAATTGCAAAACTGAGATAGTACGAAGTTATCCTGCCCTGGGACCAAATCCCAGGTGAGAGGAGGAAATGGTGGTACAAGTTCTTGAGCATTTTTCACCAACCAAACTGCACAGTATAAGATCAGGAAAATCATATCTCTACTGAAGCAAAACAATCAGAAAGATCCTCAGGAACTCAATTCATTGTGGCAATTGAGACTCCCAGAGGCACCAGCAAAATGACAGATAAATGCCATCTTTCTAACCGCTATGGAATAAGATCAAGAGCTAGAACCGGGAACACAAACCTAAGACCTTCCTAAGAAATGAACATTTGGCCAGGGGCATGCCAAAACTTCAAAGATCTGTGAGAGTGCTCGGGGATGAGTTTAAAAGGGAAGGATGGGAAATCAGACCAGTTTCACCAGATCTGCACGGCACAAGGAAGAAGTCTGCCCAGCCACGTGCCTCCCACCATAGATTCTGAGGGCTTCTGGCCATATGCCTGCCACCCACATACTAAACCACATGACTCTCAGGACACCCTGCCATGTAGTTGGATTAATACAGATGCCCATGTTCAAAGCAAAGAAAAATTCACACTTTTTTTTTTAATGTGAGGCAGTCTCTCTACATGTGTGTAAGAATAAAAGGGAGAAATGTGCTTAAATATGTGATCTAAAGACTACACAGAGTATCTAAAGCATTAGTATGTATTTTTCAGATGATACATCCTATGATCTGAATAACATAAATTTAATCATTTTCATATTAACACTATAAATGACGGACACTTCAAATATCAAGTTATTTAGAGTCAATCTAATGGGGTACAAAGAAACTTCAAAGAATTTACATATCATATTATTTGACTAAATTAAAATTTTAATCATATGTTTTACATTATTGAACACTTTGAGGGGTAAACATTTCAATGGATAAAGTCATTTGGAGGCAGTTAAGTAGTATAGAAAGAAACTTCAATGGTACCTATGAAAAATTCCCCATAGAGGGAGGAAAGGGGATCTGGGATGAGGCTTTATTCAAGTGGTCCTCACAGCAGTCCTGGAGAGCCTGTACACACCAACAGAAGGGACACGGCACTCTGTTCATCTCTAACTTGCTTACACATTGCTTTTTGCTTCAGAGATTTTAAACATTTACTTTAAACAGATAATTGCATTTGGCTATCAGCTTCTTTCTCACTTCCCCACCTCTTCTCTCTGCCCTCCTTCTCTACTTCTATTCTTTGGATCAAGTTTATCAAGTTCAATACCCTATTCAAATTATCCCAATTTTCCTATAAAAAGACAGCATACTGTAACATATTTAACTTTTATTAAGATGTTTTAAATCTTATATTACATAAACTTGTTACAGATATTTAAATGCATTATAAGAATTCAAAATTTAATATATATGCTATTATATAGCAAGACACATTACTCAATATAATACCATATATTTCAATTTTATCTATGGAAATGCATTTAGATCACTAAGGGGCTCTTTATTTAAAGCAGAATGTTCCAGACTTAGAAAGTAAATATTTTCCCCCAACATTTACATTAATTGATCAAAATGCTGCAAAAATATATACATATATAGCATTATATATTACATTGCATTATATATTATATTGCAATGTGTATATATATATACATATATATATATATATTGCAGCATGTTTCAACAATTTCTTCTTGCAGAGCATTTTGTCTTTTCTGAAGTTTCCAATTCATTTTCTTTTTTTATCAAGTGTCAAAAGAAACACATGTCTTCACATTATTACTAAAATCACCCAGAGTTTTGTAGTCATACTATTTAACATAATGTGTCTTTTTGACAACGTTCTTTTTATGTCAGTCACTTCCATTCCAATTTGGACCATTTGCCAAAATATGATTTCTTTTCACTGCATTTCTGGTATAGGCCAATTATTTCTTCCATATTTTACCTTCCCCTTTCATTCTTCTTTTGTTTTGCTGGTGTTAAGTCTCAAGTAATCTCTCCAATCCAAAATCTGTATAGCATTAGCTTTCTAAGCCATTGCCTACTGTAAAATACATTTGCTTTTCACTTGATTCATAGTTTGGCTTTACTTCCTTGCCATATGCCTTAGCAAAGAGGAAAAGAATGCAAGTTCTAGAAATTACCAATCGAGTTGCAGTTGTGCATTATCTTAGAGGCAACTCCTAAGCACCCCCCAACCCAAGTGGCAGTTCAAATAATGACCCCAGGAAAATATGAGTGCCCTAATCTCTAGAACCTGTGCATATGTTCACTTCTATGCCAAAGAGATTTTTTTCCATTGTAATTAAAGATACAGAGTTGAAACAGGGAGATTTTCCTAAATTACTCAAATGGACTAAATCTAATGGCATTAGCCCTAAAAGCAGGTAACATTCTCTGGCTGAAGTAAGAAGAGATGCAATTGAAGAAAACAGAGTGTTAGAAGCATTGAATGTGTCCTTGTTGATTTGAAAATGAGGAAGGCAAGTGGTTAGGAATGTAAAAGGCCAGAAGAGGGACTCTCAACTGACAGCTAGCAAGGAATAGGACTTTCATCTTACTAACACCACCAGTAAATTCTGCCAACAACCCAAATGCATTTGGATATGTATTCTTTCTCAGAGCCTCCAGAGTAAAGCCCAGGCTGGTTTATACCTTGATCTGGCCTTGTGAAATCAAAGAAAAAAATGAAAATGGTTGATCCCACCCAGACTTCTGACCTACAGAACTGTGAGACGATAATGTGTATTGTTTTAACACACTAAATAATAATTACTTGTTGCAGCAGAAATAAAAAGCCAATAGATCAAGGATTTATCAGAAGATTCTTTGGAAACTTCATGAATAACAACAATAAATAGAAAACAAAGGAAAATGGAACACAGTTGACAAGAAGATGCACTAATTCTATTGCTCAACACTCTTCTCTTTAGGGGCTTGTTGCAAGTTGTTTCTCTGGAAAGAGAAGAAAATTAGTATGCAAGAGGTTTATTTGGTAACCACACTGCAGAAGGGACTAGAAGAAAGCAGAGTTGGTCTGTGGGAGAAACTGAACTCTGATGCAATCTAAAGGGATGCCTCAGCAAGCCCTGTTGGGAATTCTCAGGTTGGATGGTCCTTCAGAATTATTCTGAGTCAGTGTGAAGGATTCAGATTGTTATATGCATATGTCAAATAGTCATGGAGACGACTGGGAATATAGCTCAGCTACAGAACACTTGCCTAACATGTGCAAGGCCCTGGGTTCAATCCTCAACACCTCAAAAACAAAACAATAAGAATCCTGGAGTTGGACAGACCCAGTGCAGGCTGTGACCTTGAACAAGGACCCTCTCTGCAGTTGAAGCAATCAACTTCAAATTTAGGGATTTTTTTTGTAGGTAGTACTTACAAGAACAGAGGGAGTAAGTTCTTCATCAAAGAAGGGGGATATTGGCATCATTTTATACCATCCACTACATGGCCACTATTACCAAATTACCCAGAGGTTAGGCTGAAACATAACATTTTGGGCTTATGGCAGAGAGGTTAATCGACATAACCAAGATCCATGATCTACTCATATAGAAATTCACTTAATCAACAGAGTTTTTTTTTTTTTTTTTTTTTTTTTTTTTTTTGGCGGTACTGGGGATTGAACTCAGGGGCATTCTACCTTCGAGCTATACCCCCAGCCCTATTTTTTATTCTTTATTTTGAAACCGAGTCTCACTAAGTTGCGGAGTGCCTCACTAGGTAGCTGAGGCTGGGCGCGAACCCGGATCCTCCGGTCTCAGCCTCCTGAATGCTGGGATTACAAGCGTGCGCCACCACGCCCGGCTAACAGAGTTTTTGAAAATTAATTGCCAAAATATTCTGGGTACCATGCTTCAATTATATAGCTACTTAAATACTTTGTAATATTTTATTCCTCAATTTAATGTGTTTTTATATACAAGCATTTGGTCTATATTGGTGAACATATTTTGTGTAGTCATAAGATTGTGTGTTCTACCCTTTTTTTGGATCAATTAAGTCAAGGCAGTTGATACTATTGTTCAAGCCTTCTAGGTCTTTATTAATTTTGTTATTGTTGTTTTATTACTAAATAAGGATTAATTCTCTAACTTGTATTTATGATTATGGACTTCTGTTTCTCCCTTTAATTCAATCAACTTTTGTTCACAGTCTGCCTTGTGTATGGATCAGCCAAAGATTTAGGTATATTTTAAACACAAAGTTGAGACATATCTTTGTTGTCTTCTTTTCAGTATATTTTCCCCTTACTTTCCACTTGCTATGGTTACCCTGCATCCTGTCCTCTGGTTATTCATATATGTAAGCTTATGAGTTTCCTAAAGGAGTATTTGGTCCCTTTTGTGAAGGCCTGAAGGGAGAGTTACAGTGTACACTTGTCACAAAGTTGACAGGTCCTTTGGGCCTGTGAACTGAGTTATTTCTTGAAACTGGGTAAGAGGCCTGAGTGAATAAAGTCAGGCTTTTGGATACCAGACTTAAGAGTTTTTTCCATTGTACAGATTAAGAAGCAATCTGATAAAATGCATTTCTATTTCATTCTTTCGGTCTCTGTGATCAATAACCCACTAGGATCTCTATGGACGAAGCATTCTTAACTCTTGCAAGTCTTTGATGGCTTTTACTAGTTGGCATGCTAAACTTTTTCTAACAATTAAGTATGGTCTCTTATAAGCCAGGTGTGGTGGCATACCCTTGTAATCCCAGCATTTGGGAGGCTGAGACTGGAGGATCCAGGTTCGTGGCCAGCCTCAGCTGCTTAGTGACGCCCTCCACAACTTAGAGAGACCCTGTTTCAAAATAAAGAATAAAACCTAGGGCTGGGGCTGTAGCTCAGAGGTAGAATGCCCCTGGGTTCCATCCCCAGTACTGCAAAAAAAAAGAAAAAAAAAAGTATGGCCTCTTATCATCTGCTATTATGGGAATACATCATCCCCAGTAAAATTACAGAGACCATCTCAATGTTGACATTGCTTCCAGTCATATCTGGCTTATATAAGAAACCAACCACAAGTATTTTCAAATATTCAAGTGCTTCTCTGAGTAATATTAATTTCTGAGGAAAGGGAGTGCCTCTGGGACTTCTTATGAAACATAAATCCAGTCCAACTTTCCTGTGTCCACAAACCTTTGGATTCCCTTTCTACATCATGCCAGACAAACTCTGACATCTCAGTTTCTTTATGTATAAGTCACTGAGCCCAAGTTCAGCCAGCCAACCAAGGAAACTATTAGAGCCACCTCCATAGACTAACATATTAAAATTCAAATCTCCTATAAACAATGTCAATAAATGTGGCTGAATCTGGGGTTATATTTTGCTTTCTTTGGTCTAACATCTTAAAACCCATTCCCTTACATGTTCCCGAAGCTTTTGCTGATACATGTTAACAAAGTTTTGTGATTCCTTTAGAATTGGGCTATTTCCTTCTTCCTTACAGTGTATAACTGTTTGCCCTGGAGCAGTGATCCTTAACTGGTGATAATTTTTCTCTCAAGAGATAGTTAACAATTTCTGGAGATAGTTTTCTTGTACAAGTGGTAAAGGAGAGGGTCTTGGTACTTAATGCATATAGGCTATGTGTTCTGCTAAATATTCTACAAGGCACAGTATAGTCTCTAGCAACAAAGAATTAACTGTTTCACTATGTTAATAATGCTGAGAATGAGGAAAAAACCTCACTGGAGAATGCTAAAATTTGACCCTGAGTATGGATCTAATAAGAACAGGAGCTAGTTGTGGTAGGTCTTAAAGACAATAAGCATCCTCTTCCAATCTATCTAAATTACATTATCACATGTCTTTTTAAGCAGAAAATTGCTAAGTTCCTTGAACATTGGAAAGCAAGCTACTTTCACTGATAAAGGAGGCTCAGAATAGTATGTGGGCTCAAGATGGTCAGTTTTATTTGGTTCCAACTAGATGTCTGCATTGCAAGTTTTAGAATCCCATTCTATTCAATCAATGCTCTTTCACATACAAAAGCTATAGAGGGTGTAGATTTATCTTTCACTTTAATTTATCAACCCACACAATTCAATTTTGCACCTAATTTGTAGCAGCATCGGTCCTGTGGCTATAAGAAATAATATATTGTCAGGGATATCCTGGAAGCTTTCTAGTTATCAGGTTGTGATTTGAGAAATAATGGACTTGAGATTGTTATTTTTACTTTATAAGCACTCAAGTACACGTAAAACATAGTTCATCCCACATTGCCATATGGTAAAATGCAGAAACCACTTGAGTTCCTTAGTCAGCTTTCCATTGCTGTGACAAAATAACTGTGAAAGGCAACTTGTAAAGATTAAATGAGTATTTTGACTGACACCATTAGAGTTTTCAATCCATTGTCACTTGGCCCTGTTGTTTTGGGTCTGTGGAGACACAGAAGATCAAGGAGGAAATACACAGCAGAGGATACCTGTTTACCTCATGACAGCCAGCAACCAGGAAGCAAAGAGAGGAGGAGGAAGGGGTCAATACCCCCTTGAAGGGCATGGTCCCAATGACCTAATGTTATAGTTTGTGTTTGGAATGTGCCCCCCAAAGCTCATATGTTGCAAACATAGACCCTGGTACAGCCAGCTTTGGAGGTAGGATATGGCTGGAGGAGGTGGACCTCTAGCGGCATGGTCTTGAGGACTTTATATGTCACTGCCCTCCTTTCTCCATCTCTACTTCCAGTCAACATGAACTGGGAGTGACTTTTCTCTATCATGCGCCCTGCCACCAAGTTTTTGGCATTAGAGTCAGCCAACCATGCACTCAAACCTCCAAAACTGTGAAACAAATAAACCTTTCCTCCTCTAAGTTGTATTGTCAGATATTTTTGTCACAGCAACAGAAAAACTGACTAATACACCTAACTTCCTCAAACTAGGTCTCACGTCTTAAAAGTTCCACCACCTTCCCTTAATGCCACAAGCTGGTAATCAAGTCACCTTGGGCCTTTGGAGGACACTTTAAGACCACACTATAGCAGTTCCCAAGTACTTCATTTGGCACTTTATCACAATCAATCACAGTCCATAGCTCAACCATGAGACCACTGAAGGGCCATGGAGTACTACTACCCATTCTCTATCGACAAGAAGGAATGGCCGAACAATCTCAAAATCTCATCTACAGAATCTAACTGCTGGAACCCAAGCACATCTGGTACCAAAGATGATTCAGTCTGGTCTAATATGAAGACAGAAACAATGCAGAGGTTTAAGCAGATGTTTAATATAAAGGATTACTAAGCTGTGATAAAGGAGTAACTGTAAGACGTAAGAGAATACCATGTCTCCCTAGGGCTGAGGGGAAGTACCTTAAAAAGGATGAAAATGGAAGGGGGCTCCATCCACAAAAGAATGCTGCAACCTTCCTTGGATAAGGCATAGCTGCATTCCAGTTGAAAGCTAAGAAATTCTCAAGTTTCCAAGATCAAAGCTGAGGGGTAAGCAGGGATCAAACTCATGGGACAAAACAGAGTCAGCAACCAGGTGGCATACAGAGTGGGGATATACAAAGCAAAGGATGTCGTGTGGGCACATGCCCTGAAGCAATGTTTTGACAATGCTGTGGGAAGGTGATGACCAAGCTAAGATGGGGCTGGGACATTGATACATACACACATGACTGAGGCAGAGAATCACTGGGTTCTTCCCACCTCTACCAAGAATGCAGCCACTATAACCAGCAGGAGAATATTCTTCCTACAATGTCCATTGAGGGCCCACTACTAAGAAAGTGTAACATTGCATTCACTGTAGAGGACAAATGCTGAAAGGCATATGTCTATTGCTGTAGAGGGGACATTGAAGTGTGAATTCTGAGCTGAGAGGTGGTAAATTGGTATCAAGTACATCTCCTATCCTCCACTATCTCCTCTTCCCAATCCCTTCATTATTCTTTTATTGAACCAACCTTATAATGAGCAATTACCGTGTGACAGGTACTCTGGTTCTGGAGATAATACACTGGGTAAGACAAAACTTCTGCCTTTGTGACATTACATCCTATTAGAGGAGAATATAAATAGGCAAACAATCAATAATATATTTTCAGATTATAAGTAAAATAAATAGAATATCATGCTTCTCAAAGACTGCTTTTTAAAGTAAAGAAAGCAGAGCTAAAAGATATTCTGTGTTATAAGACGGATGGCTGTTTTTGATAGGATGATCATCAAGAACTTCCTGAAGAAATAACTTTTGAAAAGACACCTACCACTCACCACAGCAGTTATCAACCAAACATTAGAGTTTAATAACATCATCTTGTTTGCAGAAAAATATGTCCTAACTCACTATATATCTGTAGATTAAGTAGATCATAGCCACACTTAATAACTTGAAATATTGTGCCAAACAAAACATAAAGACAGATGTCTGTTTGGAAAGTGTAATCCTAGAGGAGGGTGAGGAAAGCTGTCTCTTTTTTGAAACTCAGGTGCCTCAGATCTACATTAGAGAGATTAAGGCCAGAGCTATGGAAAACTATAAATTTCTTGACACTACATTTAAATTTAGTAATGGTTTCTAAACAACTTACTCATAAATCTTGCTCAGATTCAGCATTTGATGAGGGGGCTGAGTTTGAAGGTTTCAAGTGCTTTAAATTCTTCCTACAGAAATATTTGAATGTGTAAAATTGGGAGTAGGGGACAATGCTTAGAAAGTAGCCACTGTAGATTATTCCATATCCTTTATGTAGATTATTTACTCTTTTCAATATGTTTAAATGGTAGTCTCAAAATTTTACAGTTGAGAAAACTTAAGTGCTAGAATTCAACATTAAAAAATCAACACTTATAGGTTTCCTTCATTGCAATAGTGTGACACACTAGACAGGAAGACTTTCATACTTTTACAAATTTGGAAAGCTTGCCTCGTCCTTCTTAGCAGAAAAAAATCTCTCAATCTCTCTCTCTCTCTCTCTCTCTCTCTCTCTCTCTCTCTCTCTCTCTCTCTCTCTCTCTCTCCCC
>PVLC010013186.1:0-24204 GCA_004027655.1 Graphiurus murinus | reverse complement strand
AAATGGGCCGTAAATGCCTGTGCCATATCTTCAATTTACAGGTTCACTTGTCTTTCACACTGAGCTATGTCCACCCACTGATAGTCACTAGAAATCAAATGTCTTAATTCCCATTTGACACATACTCTGTCATTATTTTTTTCTGAAACCTAGAAAAATGAAAGTTGACTCTACCAATCTCTGTCAGAGATGCAAACATGAGATTTTAAGAGACTAAGTATCTTGCCCAAGATCACATAAGTTAATTGGTGGCAGACAGGATTCAAATATGATTTTTACTCTGCCATAATTATTAAAATATGTACCACATATGATAACTTTGTCCTTAGGGATGGTACATGAAAAAATGTATAGTCAAATAAATATGGGAGTCATTATATGTTCTGTAATCCTCTTAGAAATTTAGATTGTAAGCTCCAGAAAGGTCAGGATTTGAAGGGAGAATATTTTGTTTAAATTTATTCATTCATTCAACAAATATGTATTGATCTCTTACCAAGTTCAAGGCATTCCATGCAAAAGAAAGAACATAAGAAAGATCTCAAATTAAGATAAAGGTTCTTGCTTGATAACCTTAAAAAAAGGTAGATATACATTAATTTTCATTATAGATATCTTTTGCCTTCTTGGTTAGATTTATTCCTAAGGCTTTTGTTATTGTTTTTGTTGTTGCTGTTGTTGTTATTGTTTGGGGGGGTGGCGAGGCTATTGTGAATGGAATTGCTTTCTGGATAAAGATATAATGCAACTACACTGGCTGAGAATAATCAATGTATATTTCAATAGTGACATTTTATTTGTAAATTAATTTTCTATCTTAATTATTATAAACTTATGCAATAATAAAGTAACACCTTAATTGCTAGAAAAAGAAAAAAGAAGATACTATGTTAGAAGTATTGACATAAGAACCATAAGAGATGAGGTTGCAGAAACTGGCAATGGCCAGATCAGCAGGAATCAATAGCCTATTTGCATTTTACTTCAAATAGAATCAGAAAATATTGAAAAGATTTGCCTAACATTAAACTTATTTTAGTGTAGTCCTATTTATTAATTAAATAATATTTTAATAAGCATGTTCCTGTACACTACTGAGACCCTGACATTAGATTGGAAGGTGGGAACAGATTGTGGTAAAGGTCAGCTCCTTAACGAATGAAGTCATTTAATAGTCATGTAAACCCAGAGCTACCATAGACTATCACATAGTAGTTACTCAATCAAAGATTTGTTGAATGAATTAAAATCATGAAGAAATGTAAATTGATTGTACTTTAAAAAAAGGGAACATGTTTTATACTGAGATCTACAAAACTTATGATCATAGAAGAAGGTAAGTCTTCAAATATTCACAGTGGTACTAGAAGAAAACTTAGACTCACTTTGCAAGGTGTAACTAGGAGCAATGAATGGAGGTTACTAAGAAACAGACCCTAAATGGAGATGCTTTCTCATCACTTCTTGTTGTCAGAGTAAGAAACAAATATGGAGCATATCACAGGAAGGATTTATTCACCAATTGAATGCTGGATTATATCCTCTGAAAGTCTCTTTTAACCCTAAGATTTTTTGAAGACAAAAAAAAGTTAGATAAGGACATGGGTATAGCTATAGAGAAATTTTGAACAACAAATATGATCTGGCAAGAATTTTCTCTAAGATAAAATGATGAAAATTATTTAAAACAATGGAATGAAGAGCTGGGCGTGGTGGCACACACCTGTAATCCTAGTACTTGTGAGGCTGAGATAAGAGGATTGAAGGTTCCAAGAAAGCCTTAGCAACTTAGCGAGACTCTCAGCAACCTAGTGAGAGGCTGTTTCAAAACAAAACAAAACAAAAAAAGGCCTGGAGGGTATAGCTCAGAGGTAGAATGTCCAAGTTCCAAGTTCAATACCCAATATCACAAAAGAAAAGAAAAAAGGAAGGAAGGGACGGACGGAGGGAAGGAGGAGAAAAAAGGAAGGAAGGAAGGAAGGAAGGAAGGAAGGAAGGAAGGAAGGAAGGAAGGAAGGAAGGAAGGAAGGAAGGAAGACCCAGTGGAATGCAGAAAAAGCAATTTCTAATAAAAGAGGCCAGTAAATATACCCTATTTCTTAGTCTTACACTAATATAAAACAAATCAATAAAAAGAATAAATGCTATATAAAAAATCATCATCAATCAAGTCTATAAAACTCCCAAAATTTTAAGTCTAAGCTTGTAAAATCTGTCAGTAGCACTAAGGGAAGGTTCCAAGAGTTGATGCATATGTCTCCTGATTTCATGTGGATCAAGAGATACTACATCAACAAACCTTTACTTAGAAGGACTAATTCTGGTGCCTGAGAAAGCCAAGGAAAGTAAGGCAAGGGAGCAGATTCAGGGAAAGCAAGACGGGAGGCGACAACGAGAATGTGAGTTTTCTGTGGGATCACAGAACTCTTGAATTCTTTCTGGAAGGATACACAAGAAAGCGTTGATAGTGGAAATTTTTAGGGAGGGGAATTAGATGTATGGAAAGAGAGTTGCTTCTTTCTACTTTGTACTATCTTCTTTTCTTTGAGGCTTTTTTTTTTACATGCATGAATTTTCTATTTTTAAAACAATTCCAGAAGGATAAAAGTGGTAGAAGGAAATATGTACCAAGTGTATGGCAAAAGTTTTCAAGGAAACATGTATCTTCAGAACTATTATAAATGTGAGGAGATACACAAGTTAAGATTTCTTTCTGGGCATGGTGGCACACACTTGTAATCTCAGTACTTGGAAGGCAGATCACAGAAGGATCACAGGTTCAAAAACAGCCTCAGCAACTTAGCAAGACTCTCAGCAGCCCAGCAAGACTGTTTCAAAACAAAACATGAAAAGGGTTGGGGATGTAGCTCAGAGGTAAAATGCCCCTCAGTACAAAAAAAAAAAAAAAAGTGCCCAAGAGGAGACAGAGAGACTGCTTCTAGATTCTATAAGTCTATATATATATATATATTTTTTTTTTAAAGTCAAGTTCCATGAAACCTAAAGTTTTAATTTCATTTGGAAGAAATAGATTCATGTCACTACTCTATAGAAACATCAATAGCATAAACAGCTGGGAGTCCATGACTACCAATCCAGCTTCTCAAGAGGCTAAGGCAGGAGGATGGCAAGTTCGAGGCCATCCTGGTCAAATTAGAAAACTCTTGTCTCAAATAAAAAATTAAAAGGGCTAGGGATGTATACAAAGGAATATCTGGTATTCTAACATCTTTTGCTTGGCCTGGGAAATTTATTTAGGTTATCTCTGAGGAGTATCTTAAGAGATAGATCTCAATTAAAAAAATAACTATATATATATGTTATATAAATAAACTAATATGTATGATATATATATGTATATATATGAGTGGGGAGATACCTTTCTCACATTCTAAGGTACAGGTGGATTTCAGCTGAGCAGTATATTTTGTCTTAAACTAAATATATTACTTTGGAAATATCACAAATGCAAAGTCATATTTTAAAAGGAAATTTTATTTTAATCCCATTTATAAGAAATGACCTGGAGCTTTGCCAAAGTATTTCCATTGGACTTTCTCTTTTAAGAAATCTACATTCCACCCAAAGCATCTGTAGGCTACAGAATATTATCAGACAACTAATACATCCCAATCAGACTGAATTTATTTATAGACAACGTTCTTTTTGCAATGTTAGATGCCTCATTAACTTGATTCAGCTTGTGCATAGCAAAAATATTCCCTCCCTCTTCAGATTTTTGATAGAGTGAATTATAATTTCTTGTCTCACTCATTATAAACCTTTAGCTTGGAGGACATTTCAGAAATGTGTAGTGCCACTTATATGAATCCTGGATTCCTTTCCTGGATTAATTATGTGCTTTATTTGTTTTTCTTTGGGAGGAAAATGAAGTGCAATAGTGACCATTCTCACTTTTTACTGTACATAGAAAATTCAATTTTGCTATAACCTCCTCTTAAGAGAAATGAAATGTGAAATTGTATTTGAGTAGATTCCATTACTGTCAAGTTAGTGGGGGTGTGGGTGGGAAAGTTGGGACTTTAAACATCTGGAGTCTTACTAATTCTGCTTACTTTTAAAAGATGTTCATCTTAGAACAAAGCTATGGAGATGTGAAAAATGAGCACATATAACTCCCACATAGAAGCCACACTTTCAAATTTTTTAATTTCCTTCTGAATATCACCACGCAACTTTGGGCTACATTATGTTATTGTTGTTGTTGTTATTGTTGTTTTGTTTGGTACTGGGTATTGAACTCAGGGGCATTCTACCTTCAAGTTATATCCTTTTTATTTTTTCTTTGGAAACAGGGTCTCACTACATTGCTGAGACTGTGCTTGAACCTGCAATCCTTCTGTCTCAGCCTCCCAAGTACTGGGATTACAGGCCTGCGCCATTACTCCTGGCTATGTTCCTCTAATTTGGTTTGCACATCTGTAAGTGCAAGAGATATTCCACTGCAATCATTTCAGATTATTATTTCTTAAACTAGGCTTAACAGGATAAATTAGGCTCAGAAAAAAAAGATGGTAATTGAAAAGTTAGCTTCTCTTTTTCTTAAACTTAACATTTCATCTTTTCAATTAATTTATAATAATAAATAAGAGCATTTAATTGCTAATGTAAAGTAGCCACAAATTCTATTGAGGAATGTTTTCATATTTTGCTTTCAGTAAAATGATAACCTTATAAAATATATAAATTTTCTTTACTCAGCATATGTTCTCCCTAACCTGTGGATGCTAGGGAGAAGATGGGGCATAAGAGGGTCTCCAGATAGAAAAGGAGAGACCCTTGATAGACAAAGAAGTTGATTTAACCGAAGGGGATAGATGGGAGGTGGGGTGGGGGGGACACCCTAATGTACATCAAGGTTACTCACTAAACCGAACTTGAGAGGGAGGGAGGGCAAGGGAGCGGGGTGGGAATTTGGGGAAGGGGTCAAATGAGAAATGTGGACACATATGTTGTTATCAATTTGTACCTAACAAAGATGTATGCTTACAACACACGAATAATAAATAAATAAATAAATTTTCTTTACTTGCAGCCTACGTTGTTTTAAACATACTCTCTATTATTTCATTAGCCTATTATATGTATAATACTGGAATATGCCAAATGTAAAAATATCCAGTATGTTTTTTCTTGACTGCCAATTGATAGGGAATATGTTTATTTTGTAGCTATGATACAATAGCAATTATTTTAATAAAATTTAATCATGTAATAAATAAGTGGTTTCATATACTTGAAATGGGTAGGAAAACTGTGAACAGCTTAAGTTTCAAGATTTCTGTTTCTAGTCAAGAAAATATAGAAATTTTTTCTATCATTAAAAATGTACTTTTATCCTTCATTATGTGTATCTTAAGAAAACTTCCCTTCAGAAAAAAAGATAAAAGGAAATATCAGAATATTAAATCCCTTATGTTGTTGAAAAAACAAAAAAACAATTTTTTTCACCGCTGCTCAAGGTTTTGTCATCAAAAACCATAACATTAACTTGGAAAGGTTCTCCCTGTATAGACCATAGCAGTTCTGAATCTTTACTGCTTGATAAAAATGCTGATTCTCACAAGAGACTGGCAATTTATATAGAACAGTGTAGCCTGTGTCCATCAGATGAAGCACTTTTCTTTGTGACGAGGGGGGAAAAATGGAGAGATGAAGAAACGTAAAATGAAGATGGAGTTCCTAAACTTGTAAAATTGTCCTAATATATGCCAGTGTAGAGTATGGCTTAAACCGGTGTGGCTGGCCGGTTGATGAGCTGTCTCTTTCCAAGTACACATCTGAAATGTTACTTGTAAGCTAATCTTTTGGTTTACCTGATGATCAGGCTTTGAGGCTCTAGGGTACATATGGCATGCCCAAACTAACGACCATCCTCTTTTCCCACAGTGAAAGTCAGCTGTGGGAGGATGCCACCCTTGAATGGTTTATAATCAGCTTGAGACGTGAAACTGACTCATTTCTGGAAGTGTGGGGGCTGTCCTTTCAGTCTTTTCAGTACATGAATGCCACCATAAAATAAGATTAAATGCTCCAGGGTTCCTCCTCCCCTTCTGATTCCCTTCTCTGTGTGTTAACTTCGCATGGTATGTGGGCTCATACTGTATGTTTTCTCAGTTTCAATGATCTCGCCCACTAGTTTTCATTGAGCAGCCTGCTTTGCCATACTAAAATGGGACACTACATTTCTATTGTGCTATATTTTGTCATATCGCTTTAAAGAGATAAATACCTTAAACATAAATAAATTCAGTACTTAAATTGATTAAGGTTGTAATATCTTTCTTAGTGCCCCGATCCAGTTGATTTCATCTTGGGAGACTACTTGTGAGCTTCTTTTGCATTGTCAAAAGGTAGCTGTAAGTTTGTCCTCTAAAAAGGTATTATTAGGGAATCACACTGAAATTATAGACTTTCTTCCCGAAGGTTCTTAACTTCAAGTTATAGTGCTTAGTTTCCTTTTTATTAAAAGAGGTTTTGGTCTCCCACATGATGGACATACATCTTCCAGAATCTTAAGATTGGCCTTACTTGAGTTATTGCTCCTTTGAATTTTTGAAAAATCTTGCAAAACTCTTGCCTTGAATGTCAAATAATCCTCCTGAGAAATTTTAAAGGTAAAAATCTGATATGACTATAGTAGTCTGGAAATTACACTGACCTGTATATATAAAAATTGATTTTTATGCACAAAACTAGAAGCATTCGGCATATTGGTACCATAGAGCAGAATGAATAGCTCAAGAGATAAATAAGGAGATGGTTTTCTAAAGCTTGTATGCACCACAGACACAGACATAGGTGAAATTTCCAAAGCCCCCTTTGTTCTTAACTTAGTATTGTTGTCAAAGAGTGTCCACTATATGTCAATGCAGACCTATGCTGATTTTCTACTGAGTAAATTTGTTCTTACCATGCTATAATGAGATAGAATTTCTCTCCATTCCAAGATTCTCCTGCCTTTGTGTATTATCTCTGCTTCTTACCTGGCCTGGAGTAATTGCCCCATTTGAATAAAGTGGCCTCTGCATGCTTCTCAGTCTCTAGACAGTTGTTCAACTCTGACACTTTGCTTCCCCTTTAACCACTGTTATTGACACCCTCCCTCATTTTTGACAGTGTGCTCGCCCTGATTACACAAATCATTACCAACCTCCATCTGGGATCTTTGAACCCATAATTTTAATCTCACACCACTGATCATCCAGTGTCCACAGTACATTCGAAATACATGCTGTACTGAATTGAAAATTTTGTAAGTTGCAAGTGCACAAAGGCACTAATGTGTGACACTCTGAAAGCATTCAAGAATCAACAAATTGATTCTCATGGCTGGTATTAACATAGCAGCAGAAATCAGTATTCTGCACATCTCTCCTTGAAAATTATTGAAAATCAATACAAAGAATAAGCCCCCCTCCAATAAAAAAAAAGCCCTCAGAACTCTAATTTGGGCCAGAATGGGAAATAGTTATAATAAATACCTTCCAAAAAAAAAAAAAAAAAGAGAGCGAGATCACCAAAGCTATATAGGATCAAGCAGAAATTTAAAGCAATGGAGAGGAATCTCAGCAGAGAGTTTGGAACATGAAATCTAAAAAAAAAAATCCAGCAAAAAATACACTTCCCAAAGGGGACAGACATGCACTGAAATGCAAAAGCTGCAATCCTGTTTTTGCTGTGGGAGCATGAACTGGGGTGATCTGGGCTGCCAGCAACAGCATTACTGAGCCCAGTCTGATTCCAACAACAGAGGAGGCAAGAAAATACAGAGAATGACAGAGGCTCCACACACGTTCTATAAGTGTCTTCCTGTGGCATTTGAGAAGAAAGGAGACTTTGTGTTGTGAAAACTAGCAAACTTACAACTCAATTCTGCCTGTCCTCCAGCAGAAAAATCTCTTGTAGATAGTCTTGTAATTAGAAAATCATTCAATGATAAATGATATAAAATAAATACTACAGGTATTAAAAGGGGGAAACATAAAATATAGGCAACCAAAGAGAAGATTTACAGGAAAAAATTAATCCCATGAAAATAAAACCACAGAAAATATTCCAGCAAAACTTTAAAATACTTACTAAAGCAAACTCCTATATGATGGAAGACACAGAGCAAAAATTAAGAACTCAAAGAATAGATAGCACAAATGATAGAAGGCAATGAATAGTGAGCTGGGTTTATGTTTCTATCATGGGGTAAGTGGAACCAGACTTATCCACCCACCATGTCAAAATAGAAAAATGGGGTGGGGGGATGCAAAGAAAGTGTTTTCATTCATTTTACAACAGGCACTTTCTGAGTGTGATTACTAAAAGAAGAGAAAAATGGCTAAGTGAGCCTTATAATTGAACTGGATTTCTGCCTTGAAGAACCTTGAGGACCACGTTCGAAGGAGGAAGAGGCAAAGCAGAGCTCAGGGGCTATGCTGGAAAGTGGAGAAATCAAAGTGCTCAGGGCCATTTGGCTGGGATTTTATAAGGAAGAGTCCAGAACTGGAGAAGACATGCAGATAAATATTGGAGAAATATGCACAATCATCCCTGAGTCACTTGTTGAACGCTTTGTCATTTGAATATAGGTTGAGGCAAAGAACAAAGGAATCTGTAGACTGATTTCCAGCACTCATACAGGGCTAAAAGACATTTGAGTTTCCAGAAGCCAGAATTGTCCATTCCCCACTGAATACCCAGAACTTTCTATAGTGATACCAAGAGAACAAAATGAGGTCTAAAGACTATTCTGAATTCATACTACCACAGCTTCAAAAAAAGCCACTAATGAACAAATCTGAACTACAAGCAACTTGTGTGCTAGTTGGAGAAAAAGCCACCATATTCTAAAGGAAGGCAAAATTAATATAATACTCGGTGGCATAAAATTCATACCGTCCAGCATTCAATCAAATACCACTATACATGTAAGGAAGCAAGAAAATTAATCTACGAGCAGGAGAAAGTCAGACGATTCAAACAGATCACAAATTATAGTGATGAAAAAATTAGCAGACTCTAAAAGTCTTTTACAAAAGCATTTTAAAAGGCTACAAAAAATGCTTAAAAGCTTAAAGAGGAACATAAACACAATGAATAAAAAATATCAAATATATAACAAAAAGTATGGAAATTTAAGATATAAATATAGTATAAAAAAGATGAATTGAGTAAAATTAACAGTAGGTTAGACATAATAAGAATATAAACAAACTTAAAAACCTAGTAGTAGAAACTACCCAAGTGTACATTAGAGAGAAAAAAGTCCAAAAAGGATGAGTAACAGAGTCTCAGTGACTTGTAGGGCAATATTATTCATGATGGGTAGCAATGTAATCAAGAAACAAAGGAGACACTTAGGGGGTCATAAATGATACTGAAAATATAACAGCCAAGTTCTTTTCCAAATTTAATAAGGAAATGTATAGGAACAAAATTGATACCACAAAGAAAAACACATCAAAGCACTTGTAATGATCAAGTTTTTAAAACAAGAGAAATTCTTAAAAGCACTCAGAAGAAAAAAGACACATACAAAAGAAAAAAGATAAAAATGAATACAGACTTCTAGTCAGAAACTATTGAACTCCGAAGACAATGAAACAGTTTAAAATGCTTTAAAATTTAAATTCAATCCAGAATTCTATATTCCTACTATATAAGTTCTTCAAAATTAAAGGGAAATTTTAGATTTCTTTTTTTAGATAACGAGTGAATCTACATTTCTTAAAAATTGGAAGTTACCCAGAGAGTAAGAAAAAAAATAGAACCTTTTATCTATGTAAAGAAATGATGAGCACTTGAAATGGTAAATATTTGGGCATTGTATTTTTCTTTTCACCCTGCATGGTGGTGCAAGCCTGTAATTCCAATAGTTGGGAGGCTGAGACAGGAGGACTGCAGGTTCAAGGACAACCTCAGCAATGTAACAAGAGACTCTCAGCAACCTAGTGAGAGCCTATTTCAAAATAAAAACTTAAAAATAAAAAGGAGGGTAGGGGTATAGCTCAGAGTTAGAATCCTCTGGGTTTAATCCCCAGTGCCACCAAAAAAATAATTATTTAATTTCAGAGCTGATTATTATGGTATACCCTTATAATGTTAGTACTTGGGAAGCTAAGATAGGAGAATCACAGGCTCGAGGCCAGCCTCAGTAACTTAGTGAGGCCCTCAGCAACTTAGTGAGACTCTGTTTCAAAATAAAAAATAAAAGGATTGGGGGTGCAGCTCAGAAATAGAATGTTCCTAGATTCAATCTCAGTACCATAAAAAATAACAATAATAATTTCTTTGATGTAAAATTGAATCCTCAGGGCAAATATAAATAAAAATTGGTTTAAAATTTTATTGAAGTAAGATGCATGACAAAAACAAGACAAAGAATGCTAGGAGAAAAGTGGCATAGTATTATTTAGAGGTCTATTGTGATAAAAATGTACCAGTCAGGGTCCAATCAGGAGACTGAAACCACATGGGGTAGGTATAATAGGAAGTTTGAACAGAGTAAATGTAAAGAAAACACATTCATATCTGTTTTTTATATTTTAAAGGCAGGAAATATACACTAGAAAACAATAAAATTTATCATCTGCATAAGGCATGGAAAGAATCATATACAGAAGGAAGTGACACTGCTCTGTGTGCCTACTTAAAGGGCTTTTACTTCAGAAATGTTCTATATATTAAAATACTTAATATTTACAATAATGGAGAAAACTTCTAAAACTAAATGTAAACAAAAACAAATAAATCCAGTGTGTTTTAAATAAAGAACACTAAATATACTGAAGGGGAATATGACAACTAATATAGGTAACTTTTGAACACAGTACTTTGACTACAGACTTTCAATCTACGGGAAAGAAAAAACTATTAACAAATCTTGAAATCATCTTTATAGGTTTGTTATTCATGTGGTATAAGCCATTGAAAAAATGAGCTTAGTTGTGAGTCAGGGTTTTCACTGTGGAGACAGAGAGATAAAAATAAAGAAAAGCACTGTAGGTTTGGTTTGCAATTGAAGATATAAGTATGAATTCTTAATTTATTGCATACGTATATGCAGACACACAGACACACACACACACACACACACACACACACACACGCAAATATCATAACTCCATTTGTAGAAAAGGTCTAGAAGTAATCACACACCCACAGTGCGTATAACTACAGCCCAGATACTGGTTTCTAAATGCAGTTTGCCACTAAGAAAACCAAGAGTGGATGAGGAAAAGTACAAAATGAATTCAGAACACCTTACTGTGGAGAGGGATAGTGCTCCAAATAATGATGAGGCAAATGTAAAGAACACAGAGAAGCTGATCCATAGGGTCTTCCTTTGGTCAAATCCAGGCCAATTTGAGCACTAAAATAAATAAGGTAGTAATGGAGTATAACACATGATTAAAATAGAAATCCATAAGCCCATAGTGAGGAAGGAAGGAAGGAGAAGGGAGTGCCAGAGGGAAAGATGCGAAGAAGGGAAGGACAGATTGTAAGAGGAAAGGAAAAAGGAAGGAATCTTCATTATAGTAATAGAGACTAACAAATGTAGAGAGAGTCATTGTGTTCAAAATTCACTGTTTTTCAACCATCATAGTTAAGATTCATTCATAGTTAGATTGGATGATAAATCTAGGGCTAAAATTATGGTGGAGAGCAGGATATTTATGTGTTTTAAAATGTCTCCCTACAGATTGCCTACTTAGCTACAGAAAGGGAAATAGAAACCACAGAGCAGATAATTGGACATTTTTACTAAGGGATTTAAATTATTATCAGCAATATGAACCTATTGACGTGATACCTTAAAAATGATATTGCTTCTGTGATATTTCAGCCAGGTGTGCATAAACTGACTCTAATACTAAATAGGTATCAGTCAATTGTAAATTAAAGAACATTGTATAAATTAACTCCCAGTACTCTTTAAATAGGCCAATGTTATGAAAGTTATTTTTAAGGTTAAAGAAATTTCCAGTTTAAAATTAACAAAGAAAGACATGGTTGATTAAATGTAATATATGATCCTGAACTGGATATCATACTGGTTTTAAAAGATACTACACAAGCACTATTGGGAGCATTTATTTAAAAAGTAGAAAAAGCATTATATCAAGATAACTTTCCTAAATTTGATGACTTTACATTAATTACATAAGGTAATATATTTTCTTAGGATATATAAGGATATTAAAGGAAGAAAGGGCTTAATATAAGCAACTACCTTTCCACTTTTTAGAAAAATAAATCACACATAAGTACAAATATATATAAATATGTAAAGGATGGGAAGAATGAGAAAATGATACAACAAATGTGGTAAAATACTTAAAATATTTTATTAACATGTATTTTCCTTCCTTGTAAGTCAGGACAAAATATTTTAAATTGCTGATGATGGGTTGTTGTGGAGAAAGACAGGAGAGAGAATTTAAATAAATAAAATATTGACTACACACACACACACACCTGTTTAAATAAGCTATATGCTGCATTGAACATCTGCAAGTAATTCACTATCAGAACTGTAGATACAGATCAAGGTACATGCTCAATGACAAGTACCAAACAATAAGAAGACATAAAACTGTTGAGAGAAAAGATCAGGGAAGACAGAGAAGTTGCATAGCTCCAGGGATTTTTAAAAGAAAACCTGAAGCATTGACTCTGCCAGGTTACATTGCTTTCACATTCTTTCCACAAGCCTGCAGAGCGAGAGATTCACGGGAAGTAAAAGTTGGCACTCAGTCTGGCATGGGAGAATGCAGAAATGGGATCCAGTAGAGTGTTTAGTGTTTGTCTAAATAAGCTTTTTCTTTAAAAAAAAAATGTTACAGATTTACTGAGAAGTTGTAAGGTTCTGCAAAGAAATCTAAATTACCCCTATACCACTTCTCCTATTATAAACATTGGTATGGTGTATTTGTCATAATTAATAAATAAATATTGATATGATGTTAACCAAAGTCTATACTTTATCCCCTCCTAGTTTTTAATGAGCCTGACAGTTTGGAGCAGTAGTGATCAGGTATTTTGTTGACTGTCTCTCTATCAGGATTTGCCTTATGTTTTTCCCGTGATTGCAATGGCATTATGTGTTTGGAGAGGAAGCCCACAGAAGTTAAGTGAAATTTTCATCACGTCTTATCAAGAATCTATATTATCATTATGACTCACCGTTGATGCTCATCTTGATCACCTGGCTGAGGTAGTGCTTCCCAGATTCCTCTACCATAAGGTTGTTCTTAACCCCCTCTGTCCATCACCCACATTCAAGGAGTAAGGAATAGTGCTCCATCCTCTCGAAGGCAGAGTCTCTACATAAATTATTTGGAATTCTTCTGCACCAAAGACTTGTCCTTTCTCCCCACTTGTTTATTTACTCAATTGCTTATTTATATCAATATGGGCTCCTGGATTTTTATCTTATTCTTTGGGTATAATTCAATACTACTTCTATTTCTTTGGGCACCCAAATCATTCTAACGTTGACCATTGAGAGCTCTTCAGTTGCCTTCTGTATCCCTTTGACATATTCTCATTGTAGTGTGTGCATGCTTTGAGCACTTTCTTACCATCTGACCCTGCAAGGTTCTCCAGGCTCATGTTGCATATTCTTTGCCCTAGCCCTACATAAGGCATTTCTCTAAGGAGTCATGGATCCTTAATCAGGAAAATTGTTCTTGAAACCAATATCTGGATGTTTGGGAAATGCTTGTTGTTAACGAGTATCCTTACTTCCAGGCCCTCAGCTGAAAGAGTAAGGAAATATTTGTGCAATCTCTGTGTGCATCTATTTGGATCTACATTAAGCTAAAAATGAGTTTATTGTGATGCCACAACTCTGCTTTATAACCAAGTAGATAATTCTTGTTTTCTCTTGCTTGTCTGTATCCCCCACCTCTAGCAGTGATAAACTTGACTATCAACAATCACTATCCATTTACTTAAGTGTTCAATTCTTGTGTACATGTGTAGTGATTTTAGAATTATTAACTCATAGCCAGATGTGGTGGTGTATGCCTGTAATCCCAGTAGTTGGGAGGCTGAGACAGGAGGATCGAAGGTTCAAGAACAGCTTCAGCAACTTAACAAGACCCTGTTTCAAAATAAAAAATAAGAAGGGCTGAGGATGTAGCTCAGAAATAGAATGGCCCTGTGTCAATCCCCAGTACCATACACACACACAAAAAGAATTGTTAACTTGCACCACTGTGGGAAACAAATATTAACTAAAGTACAATGCTCATGTGCAATTCTGTTGTGTTTGGTCTTAGAGATCTCACACTTCCAAATTTCCCTAGGCTGGAACTTTTTCTCCTGGTCCTTTCTTTTTTTTTTTTTTTTTTTTTCGGTACTGGGGATTGAACTCAGGGGCATTCTACCTCTGAGCTATACCCCTAGCCCTATTTTGTATTCTTTATTTTGAAACCGGGTCTCGCTAAGTTGCAGAGTGCCTCACTAGGTAGCTGAGGCTGGCCTCGAACCCAGATCCTCCGGTCTCAGTCTCCCAAATGCTGGGATTACAAGCGTGTGCCACCACGCCCGGCTTCTCCTGGTCCTTTCAATGAGGTTCTTTAGTACAAGTTACAGAGTTAGATTCTTTGGTCACAATACGCATTTTATTCTGAGAACCCTCATCTTACTAATGATTTTTTTACTTGCATACATCAAAGTTGACAATTACTATAAAGTTTTATGGACTTTGCAGATGCATAGTGTTGTGTATCTATCACTTTAGTATCATAGTTAATGGTTTCATCAACCCCTAAAATAATCCAAATATTTGCAGTAAAACATTCACTTTTACTAACTGCAACTCTAAAGTCGTACTAACTGAAGATTCTGCACATAAAATATTTCATTATGTCTCCACCAATATAATGAAAGTAGCAACAATTTTTTTTCTTAATAGCTTATACTTCCTCTTTTAAAGTGCTACAGGAAATTTGGAATAAGAAAATTGTAGATTCTTATGTTCAATACAAAAAAAAGTGTTCACAAATTTTATTTTCTACAATTTGGAATATGTTGTTCCTATAGGCAAACAAGGTCAAACTTATAATTTTCATAAATGTAATTTTGCAAATCTCATAAAAGCAAAGACTCCTTTTCCTTAATGTAATGAACAGGTGGCGGTGGCATGCATAATGCAATCTCCACAAATGAAGGTAAATGTTAGCTCATATTTCTGTATTCAAGAAAAATATGAACTAACTCAATAAAGATGAGCAATATTAACCTTAAGGAGTTAATCATCAGAGTGAATGAGGGAAAATAGTATAATTAGCAATATATGAAGGTAGTCATTAAGGTGAACCAAGGCACATAATATAGTTTGCAACATAATGTAAACAAAAGCCAAAGTTCCCATAGCAACACAAACTTTTCTCAAACATACACATACTATACTTTGGATTACCGGTTAGGGTTCTAAATTTATAGTTTCTTATTCACTCATGTAATAAGGGCATGTCAACCTGGTTCTGAGAACAATGAGATTTATATATTCAGATTCAGAAGTATTTTGGTTTGTACACTTCACACTTAATTTTTTATATAGCTGACATCCCCTAAGATCATGCAGGCATAATTTAGGTCAATGTCACAAAATTATATTTATCTTATTTGTAGCAATGTTTGTAAGCATTTTTATTGTTTTAGCTTAAACAATAAGCAGGTATATGTTCGGATGCACATATTATGTGGTATGTCAAATCCAACTTCAAGAACTTTGATCATTAAAGCTAGTGGTATTAAAATATAAAATTATGTAAACCTTAGGAAATCTAACAGCCAGCTCTAAACTATTTCACATAAGCAGAGAAACAGTGAATACAATAAAATTATTTGCTAAAAATGGGCAATTGAACTGTTTTTCTTTCTGTAGGAAGTTTTGTTTTCCTCTATAATCCATCCCATTTAAGCAGTATCTTCTTTACTTTGTATTTCTCTGTGTGTGTGTGTGTGTGTGTGTGTGTGTGTGTGTGTGTGTGTTCTCATATTAGGGATTGAACTCAGAACTACTCTACCACTTTTTATTTTTTATTTGGAGGCAGAATGGCCAAGGCTGCCATAGTAACTTGAAATTCTCCTCCTTCAACCTCCTAGTAGCTGGATTACAGGCATGTGCCACCATGTCCAGCTAAACTTCTTTAGAAAGTAAAATAGGTCTGTTTAAACATTTATATTTATAAAGTATTTGTTTTAGTCAGCTTTCCTGTTGCTGTGACCAAAATACCTGACAATAATTTAACAGAGAAAAGGTTCATGAGGGCTCACAGTTTCAGAGGTTTTAGTCCATACGGCAGGCTCCAAGACACAAATCCTGACACCACTGGCATTAGGGCACATGGTGAGTGGATGTAACATGATGGCAGCCAAAAGCAGAGGCCCAGAGGGGAGGTCTATAGAGATATATAGTATCCAAGACCTTACCTCCAATGACCCACCTCCTCCAGACATGCCCCCACCTCTGAGCCTTGCTGTACTGGGGATATGCTTTCAGCATATGAGCTTTGGAGAGTCATTTGATTTTGGTGTGTGGAGTGGGACAATTTAAATACAAACTATAACTATTTCATAACCAATCATTGTATAGCAACATTGGTAAGATTTCTATGAATGCACTGGGTAGGTGATAACTACAATTACTTGTGGTGAGCACACGGAGAAAGAAGTCAACACACAAGGTCACACAGCAGTAGGAAATTGGCAATATAACAGTTACTCAGAATATCTACTTCAAAGTTCTACATTCTTTATAGTAGGTGGAGAAAACTGGGGGAGGGTATTGTATATTTCATTTCATGTTCACATATTTTATTCATCTAGATATAAACAGGTGTATTGGGATTACAAATTAGCAATCAAATGCTTAGCATATTCTGGAGTATCATATTTGCTCTCTATTTCAAAGAAAAATTAAACTTTTCAGATTTAAATTATTGACAGATTTTTCACATTGTAAAATGGAGTTTAAAAGGGGCATTAGCTGAACTAATCTGTGTGTTCCCAATTTCAGTGCTCTCAACTACTTAACTTTTGAAATTATGAAATGGACAAAAGAATCAACCATTAAGTGAAGCCTCAAACAAATCACTTTAGAATTCAAATTGAATATCTGATATATGGGAGATCTTATTTTTTAAAAATTTGGGGGGTACTGGGGATTGAACACAGAAGCATTCTACCTTTGAGCTACACTGATTAAAATACTGATTTTTTTTCCTATTTGGAAACAGGGTCTCACTAGGTTGATGAGAGTCTCACTACTTGCTGAGGCTGTCCTAAAACCTGTGATCCTCCTATCTCAGTCGCCTAAGTGGATTACAAGCATGTGCCACCACACTCGGCATTGTTTTATAATTTGAATAGGCATCATAACAATATATAAACCTTACCAAACTTTCCAGAAAATACCAATTTATATTTTTTCATTAGGTAAAAAATGTATTTTAATAGTTTCATTGAGAAATCAGGAGCCGAATCTAGTACTACACGCCTGTCTTCCCAGCTACTCAGGAAGCTGAGACAAGAGAATCACAAGTTCAAAGCCAGCCTGAGTAACTTAACAAGACCCTGTCTTAAAATGAACTAAAAATTTAGAAAAGGGGCCAGGTATGTAACTCAGTAGTAGAGCACTTGTCTGCCATAAACAAGGGCCTAGATTCAATCCCCAGCACTGCCAAAAAATGATAATGATAATGAATAAAATCAAATAAGTTGAAAATATGGGTGAGAGTTAAATTTCTCTTCAATTAAAAATGAAACATGCTGGGTGTGGAGGCACACACTTGTAATCCCAGATTTTGGAGGCTGAGACTGGAGGATCCGGGTTCGTGGCCAGCCTCAGCTGTTCAGTGAGGCCCTCCGCAACTTAGTGAGATCCTGTTTCAAAATAAAGAATAAGAAATAGAACTGGGGTTATAGCTTGGAGGTAGAATGCCCCTGAGTTCAATCCTCAGTACCACAAAAAAATAAAATAAAATAAATGAAGATTTTTAAAAATGGGCTGGGGCTTGGGGCTGTAGCTCGGATGCCCCCAGGTTCCATCCCCAGTACCGCAAAAAAAAAAAAGAAAAGAAAAGAAACATAATAAATAGTGCTAAGAACAACTATAGTTAGCATTACCAAATTAACATTTTCTAGCACCTAGAGACATTTTCATTGTGGTATCAATACAAATGGTTTCATTCATGTTGCTATGAAAATGAAAATACATGTGTCAGTATGCAAATTTTAAAGCAAAGATGTCCAATTTCTGGGAGAAAAAAATCATCCCTTTCAAAGACAATGATAAATATTCAAGTTTTCCCTCATGAAGGTAATATTTTTTTGTCTAAGTCAACATACTTTACCATTTTTAAACTTTTCTCATCATATTTTTGACAGCTGGTTTTCCAATTTTGACAGCTCTTTAAAAGTAATTTTAACAGCCGAATGATTTCTCTTCTAAGCAAAGTCAGATTATGTGAAATGTCAATGTAAAAACCATACACTTTGACACATAATCATTTTTAGTTGAATTTACTTATTAATTTTGCTTGCTATTACTAATAAAACGTAAGTGCTTAGCTAATTGTATTGCTTTTGGAAATGTTTTAAAGGTATTTAAAACTATATCCTGTTCACTACAAAATGTCTCATTTTTATCACAATGAGTCGTCCTTCCAAAAAATGAAGAGGAGGGCAGAATGGCAGTGCTAGGTAGATACTAGACAATCAAGGAACTGAATGAAGCGGCTACTGCAAAGTGAAAGTATGAGTGTACCTTGATCTAACCCAGCGTGGAGGCATATCTGAGTCCCCTGGGGCCCCTTGTGAAATAGACGTGCCCCCTCCCCTTCTCCACTGGAACACACTGCCAGGGCAGGAGATTAAAAAATGTATTTTCCTCCACCCATTCTCTCACCTTGCTGAAAAATACTGGAAACAATTTAAATAAACACTAGCAACTTTCTTGACTGAATTAAGCTAGTTAATTGCTTCATTCTTTTATTTCACAAAGTGTTGCAAGAGGTGAAGAGGTTATCTAGTAAATATAAAGAAATGGGATATCAGCTCAAATATTATCTTCTCTTTTTATAACATTTGCTCTCGTCTCCTGTTTCCTGATCCTTTGCTTTGGCAGTTGAAAGCTAATTTTTCCACAAAATGTTATAGTCATAACCTTAAAGGAAAAAAAAAAAAAACTTGTACAGGAGAGGGTTTCATTTTAGCCGATGATCCATTACCTGGTGTTAAAAATCATCTGAAACTATTCTGGGTAGAATACACATTTCATCTAATGTTTACTAAAAGAAATTCTAATGAACCTAGCAAAAATTAGAAAAAAACATTATTTATATTGAATAAATTCCTTCAGAAATATACATTATCTAGACTTTAAATCATCTTGTCTCCATCACTAACTTCAATTCAGAAATCAAGGCCCAGTTTACGACAGCCTGGTGTGGTGGTGCGTACCTGTAATCCCAGTACTTGGGAGGCTGAGACAGAAGGATAACAGATTCAAGAACAGCCTCAGCAAGTTAGCAAGACCCTCAGCAGCTTAGTGAGACCCTGTTTCAAAACAAAAAATAAAGTAGAGCTGGGGGAATAGCTTGGAAGTAGAATGCCCCTGGGTTCAATCTCCAGTACCACCGGAAAAAAAAAAAAAAAGTCCCTGTTTCTGTCATCTTCTCTGGAGAGTCCTAAATCAACCAAGTAAAATTAAATGTAACAAGCATAAGGACAAAAGTTTCCTGTTAAGGATTGCTGAGCAGAAAATGCCAAAGGATCCTGGTTATAAAAATCCAAAATTACATCATTGCATCCACATTCCAGTCAAGAAACGGAAGGGAAAGAGAATAAAGCACCTGTCTGCTGAGGATTCCTGTTGAACAAAGCCCTGAAGCCCCACCTACTTACTTTTGCCTGAATTTAATTGGCCGCAGCTGTATCACATGGCTACAGCTAGCTGCAAGGGACATTGGGATTTTATAGAATTTCTGGCTGAGCACCCAACCATAATAAAATCCAGATTTTGCTAATAAGAAGAGATCGATTGACATTTCATAGTCAACTCTTACTGTCTTTAGCAGCAGGTGGTATTATTACATTCTTGTTACAAATAAGGAAGCTGAGATCTAGAAAGCTTAAGTAATTTAACCAGATCCCAAGTGGTAATTAAGCATTAAACTCATATTATCTGGCTCTAGTGCCACTGCTCAAAAACTTAACCATCTACTTGGTTTTTACATTTATTTAGGTTCTAATATTTAGGTCATCATAACCCATAAGACAGGAATGATATACTTGTTCTTTGATCACTACCTTGCCTAAGCAGAGGACTTTATACACAGGAAATTTTTAAAATGTATTTCTGGGTGATGATGATAATGATGCTGATGCTAAAAACTGTTTAATTTAAAAAAATAATAATAATAGCTTCCAGCTGGCGTGGTGGCACACACCTACAATCCCAGCTACTCAGGAGACTGAGGCAGAAGGATCCAGAGTTGGAGGTCAGCCTGAGCAATCTAGGGAAGCTCTGTCTCAAAACAAAAAAATGAAAGTGCTGGGAATATAGCTCAGTGGTAAAGCACTCTTGTGTCCTATCTCCAGTATTTCCCCACCACCACCACCAAAAAATAGTTTCCAGATAAACAATTGAGTGTTTCTTTGATTGAATCTATACCACAAAGTTTATCCTTCCAAAGTACACAACTTATTGTGCTTGCTGAAGTCATGGAGTTGTGCAGTGATCATCAATAGGTAAGTTTAGAATCTTTTCATTACTAATAAAACAAAACAAACAAAAACATGGCCTAGTTACTATCTCAGATATTTCCCATAAATGGAATCATACAATATGTAGTCTCTGGTGACTGATATTTGTGCGTGTGTGCGTGTTGTGTGTGTGTGTGTGTGTGTGTCTCACTGGCGATTGAACCTAAGGACATTCTTCCTCTGAGCTATACCACCAGATCTATTTTATTTTGAAACAGGGTCTTGCTAAATTGCTGGATATTTTGGAATATTTTTAACCTAAAATTCTAATACAAATATATTTCTAGACTAGAAGTATGGGCAGTGATCTCATGTGTGTGCGTGCGGGTGTGTGTGAGTGTGTGTGTGTGTGTGTGTGTGTGTGTGTGTGTGTGTGTGGTGTATGTATTTTATGGATGTGGAGAGAATATTGACCATTCACTAATTTCTTGCACTTGAGAACAGAACCACAACAAATCCAATTCCTGAAATTGAGTGACATGATTGGTTTTATATTATGTAAACAGTAAAGAGTTGTTCAAAAGAAAATTTGAATGCCCCTCAGTCTTTCCAAATTCTCTACTATGCCTCTCCTCTTCTCTACTCCTGTCCCCTAGATGCATAGTAGGGAGTGGAGATTGAGAAAAAACACATTTTTCTATCTTTTTGTTGTTGTTTGTTTGTTTGTTTGTTTGTTTATGTGTGCTGAAGATTGAGGATTGAATCCAGGAGCATTCTACCTCTGAGCTACATCCTCAGCCCAATCTAGTTTTGTTTTGTTTTTGAAATAGGGTCACTAAGTTACAGAAGGCCTCACTAAGTTGTTGAGGCTGACCTCAAACCTGTGATCCTCATGTGTCAGCCTCTCATGTACTACGATTACAAGTATGTGCCACCCCACCTGTAAAAATGCACATTTCTCAAAGTGCGACTAAAATAACGAAATAAAAACTTGTTAACAAAACCTGAAGAGTTAGAAGAAACAAGTAAACTTGACAAATCAGCATTTTGCAAATCAGCTTTTGGAAAAGAATCTTCCTCAAAATATCCTAGAGGAATACAACTTTGTCATGTAGATATTCTTAGGACTTTAAAATGAAGCAAGAATCTAGAAATAAATTATTTTTTTATCAAAAATCTCTTTCAGTGTGATTTACTTGTTCTAGTTTAACAGGATATATTTATCAGGTAATGGTTCTTGAAACTCTTTTAAGTCTTGTTGTTATAGACAATCAGGAGCAATGACATGCATAAATGTGACATTCTACCTCCAACCTACACCTCCAGTCTTATTTTATTTTTTATTTTGAAACAAGGTCTCACCAGATTGATGAGAGTCTAAGGAAATTGTAAGGCTGGCCTGAAACCGGTGATCCTCCTGTCCTAGCCTCCCAAGTGTTGGGATTGGAGGAATGCACCCCACCCCCACCCTGTAGAACCTTAATATTTGTTCATATCTTTGGAAATGAATTTTATGATGTGTATACAAAACAGAATAAGGCAAAATCCCTGCCTCCAATAGTATTAATTCCATTTATTATGAGACTGAACAATAAAGAGATAGCTCATCAAATATGACAAGTGTCTTGATAGGGATACACATATCACTTATCCCAGTCTGCAGAGATGGGAGTGGTTAAGAGAAGGCTTTACCAAAAAAGTAATATCTAGGTAAGACTTCAAGTACAGTGCTTGAAAAGGTGAAAAAGGAGTAAAAGTATACCAAACCGAGGGAAAACTGGCAGGAGACAAGAGGATCACGCATCTCCACATTGCTTTCAATTACAATTTTAAACATTTCAGAGGAGGTAACTCTAAGTCACTCTCATGACCCATAATGAATTCTACAAATAGACCCTAACTAGCATCCCTTTTCTATTAGGAAGTCGATGATATATAAGAGGATTACTGTGTGTCTGATATCAGAGGATTTGAAATAACTAGTGTATAGCAGAGTGCACAGGACAGATCAGCGGAGTCAGAGAACAAAAACAATTTATTATTTCCTTAACCTGCCAGGCACCCTACACTTTATTAACAACTAAAAATTAAAATTTAATACAAAATTTTCTTTTATACAGCTCTCCCCCAATTTTTAATTTGTTCATTCACTCATCCATCTTTTCATTAAATAAATTCATAGCCACTTCTCTTAGGCCAACGTACAAGTCCTGGAGATTTATCATGGACAAAGGAAGGTGAGAACAGGAAGCCACAGTGGCCAGACTGAATGGTAGAGAAAGAAAGTCAATGGATATAAAGTCAGAAAAGTAAGGAGTGCAGCTCACATGGGCCTTGTAAATCTTTGTAAGAATTTTGGCTTTAAGACTGAGTGAGATCAAAATAAGTAAGAGTTTGAACAGACAAAAAACAAAAACAAACAAACAAAAAAATCACAATCACCCAAGTTAGAAATTAACATTTATTTGCTGTGGCTTGAAGAGAACCCAAAGAGAGACAAGAGGAAAAGCTGAGGCTGCTGTAATAACCCATGAATGGGTCGGACCTGGCTGGTGGAATTGTGGTAAGAAGTCGGTGGATATTGGGTACATTTTTTTTTTTTTTTTTTGGTACTGGGGATTGAACCCAGTGGATTTTACCTCCAAGCTACATCATCCCTGGCCCTATTTTTAGTCTTTATCTTGAAACAGGGTCTCAATAAGTTGTGGAGGGCCTCACTAAGTAGCTGAGGCTGGCTGAGAACCCAGATCCTCTAGTCTCAGCCTCCCATATTGGATACATTTTGAAAACAGCACCAGCAGAAGTTATTGATAAAATGGGTAACATGTGAAAGACAGATAAGAGCCAAAGACAATAATAAAGACTTTGGGTTTGGCAATTGGAACAATGGAGTTACCTTTCCCCGTAAAGGAAAAAACTGGATGAAGAATTTGTGGGAGCCAGGCGTGGTGGTACATGCCTGTAATCCCAGTACTTGGGAGGCTGAGACAGGAGGATTGCAGGTTCAAGGTCAGCCTCAGCAGTTTAGTAAGACCCTATTTTAATGTAAAAAAAAAAAAAAAAAAAAAAAAAAAAGGTTGGGGCTGTAACCTAGAGGTAGAATGCCCCTGGGTTCAACCCCCAAAAAATAATTTGTGGGAGAATACCAGAAAATGAATTCTAGAACATTGTGAGCTTCACAAGCAGATTCACTATCCAAGAGGGATGTCTTATGAGAAGCTGTAAATAATTCATAAAACAACGCTGAACTTATCATTTATATTTATATATGTATTTTATATGTTGATGTATTCATAGATTTATATTGTATATCCCTTGCTTTGCTTAAATATTTTTGTTTGTATGTTTTATGAATTTATATTAAGTATATACTCAGATGTTATATCAGCATAAAATTGGCAATTAAAGTCTTGAGAGGGATAAGTTCAACAAAATAGTTATTATGAATCGAAGAATCTAGGCACAGTG
>PVLC010013185.1:0-42268 GCA_004027655.1 Graphiurus murinus | reverse complement strand
TTTTTTTTTTTTTTTTTTTTTTTTTTTTTTTTTGCGGTACTGGAGATGGAACCCAGGGGCATTTTACCTCCGAGCTACACCCCCAGCCCTATTTTTTATTCTTTATTTTGAAACAGAGTCTCACTAAGTTGCGGAGGGCCTCACTAGGTAGCTGAGGCTGGCCGCGAACCCGGATCCTCCAGTTTCAGCCTCCCAAATGCTGGGATTACAAGCGTGCGCCACCACGCCCGGCTTTATGCTTAGCTTTTTAAGAAACTACTCGGCGGGCACACACCGCCCGCAAGACCGACGCCGCGGCTCTTCAGTGTGTCGGAGGCGAGGACGCGGTTTACTGTGAGCTGCGGGGGAGGCGAGCCGGGCGCTGCCGGTCCCCTTCCCCTCCCTGAGAGTACTCACATTTTCTTGGGGTGCAGAAGTGTGAATACCACGACGTCCCCTCCTGGCCCAGTCCAGGGGTGCCAGACGGGGAAAGACGCACTACCTTCTTCTCCCAGGGGTCCTTTGCTGTCCGCCTCTTCCCACCGCCTGCGCTTCTTGGGGCTGAGTCCTGGACGGCTTGTGCCCGGTGCAGAGGTCACCCGCAGGCTACCCGGGTCGTCCGGCTTCTCCGCTCCCCTAGCCCGGCAGGTGCTGGAGGGGGGAGGCGACAGGGGTTTCTGCCCAGAGGCCGAGTTCCCGCCCCGCCACCTAGGTGGCCAGGTCCTTGTTCCAGAAGCTAGTTAATTGCTTTAACCCTCATCGGAAGAGATGGAAATCTACCAGAGAAGCCTTGAACAACAAAAATATCAAGCCATTGCTGTGTACTTTCAGCCAGTTACCTCGCAGTGAAAATGAAAAAAATAAAATAAATGTACCCTTGACCAAGCTTTCAGAGGTGTTCTAGAGGAAGAAATTATGAATCATTTATCACGTGAAAACGTTTTAGCTATTATTTCTCTTGCTTTGGGGGGAGTGACTGAAGGTATTTGCACTGCGTCTACACCCTTTGTATTGTTGGGAGATGTTTTGGATTGTCTTCCTTTGGATCAGTGTGACACAATATTCACTTTTGTGGAAAAAAATGTTGCCACCTGGAAATCAAATACATTCTATGCTGCTGGGAAAAACTGTTTACTACTTTACTACGTATGTGCAGTGACTTCCTAAGAAGATTATCTAAATCCCAGAATACAGTCTTCTGTGGATGAATTCAGCTCTTTTTGGCTAGACTTTTTTCTCTATCTGAGAAATCAGGTCTTAACTTGCAGAGTCAGTTTAATCTAGAAAATGTCACTGTGTTCAATACTAATGAGCAGGAAAGCACCCGGGGTCAGAAGACACTGAGGATAGAGAAGAAGAAGGTGAAATGGGGGATGAGGAAGCTCCCACAACTTGCTCTATTCTGATTGATCACAACTTGTATAGAAAGTTCTGGTCACTTCAGGATTCCATCAGGAACCCAGTGCAATGCTATGAGAAGATTTCATGGAAGACTTTTCTCAAGCATTCAGAAGAAGTTTTAGCTGTTTTTAAGAGTTATAAATTAGATGATATTCAGGCCTCCAGGAAAAAGATGGAATAATTGAAAACAGGAGGAGAACATGTATATTTTGCAAACTTTTTAACAAGTGAAAAGTTGATGGATTTACAACCGAGTGACAGTAACTTTCGTCAACACATCCTGTTGCAGTATCTCATTTTATTCTAGTATCTCAAGGGGCAGGTCAAATTCAAAAGTTCAGATTATGTTTTAACTGATGAGCAATCACTCTGGATTGAAGACAACTACAAAATCAGTCTATCAACTACACTATCTGAAGCCCTCCCCCCCCCCCCCGATGGAGAAAGATTTTCAAAGATGGTAGAGCATATATTAAACACTGAAGAAAATTGGAACTCATGGAAAAATGAAGGTTGCCGAAGTTTTGTTAAAGAAAGAACATCAGATACCAAGCCCACAAGAATCATACGGAAGAGAACAGCTCCAGAAGACTTCCTAGGGAAAGGGCCCAGCAAGAAAATTTTGATGGGAAATGACGAGTTAACAAGACTTTGGAATCTCTGTCCTGATAATATGGAAGCCTGTAAGTCAGAGACAAGAGAGATAAACCTGTAACAGGGGAACAAATAGAGGTGTTTGCAAATAAGCTGGGTGAACAGTGGAAGATTCTGGCTCCCTACTTGGAAATGAAAGACTCGGAAATTAGGCAGATCGAGTGCGATAGTGAAGACGTGAAGATGAGACCTAAGCAGCCCCTGGTTGCCTGGCAAGACCAAGAGGGAGTACACGCAACGCCTGTAACCTCATCAGCGCATCACAGTCTGGACTGAGCGACCTTGCAGAAAGTCTAATGACAATGAGACACATAGTTAGCTTATTTTTTTATTATTAAAACTGTGATAAGATTTTGTTACCAAGCAGCATTTGATGAGAGGTCCACTGGTTTTGGTAAACAATAAACATTTTGATTAAAAAAAAAGAAACTACTCATTTTTTCTAAATGACTGCATCATTTTACAGTCCACTGTAGTGAGTTCCAGTTCCTCCATATCCTCACTCACACTTGGCGATGGCCAGTCTTTTTCATTTTAGCCAGTTTAATAGATGTCTACTAGAATCTCATTGTATTTCATTTTTCATTCCTCAGTGAAGAATGATTTTGAGCTTCTCTTCATATGCTTATTTGTCATATCTTTTGCCCATTTTTTATTAGATTCATTGATTCTTTGTATTATTTTTACTGAGTTTTTAAAGTTTTGGATACAAGTCGTTTATTTGGTATATGTTTTGCAAATATTTTATTTTGGCCTGTGGCTTGCTTTTGCATTCTCTTAAGAATATTCCTCCCAGAGCAGAAGTTTCTCTATTTTGTTAACACCAAGTTTCCATCTTTGCTTTTCTAGATCATACTTTTTGTGTCCTAAGAAATCATTGCCTAACCTAAGAGTTTTCCCTATATTTTCCTCTGGAAGTTGTATAGTTTTGAGTTTTATATTGGGCCTAATGACCCACTTGGAACTCTTGAATATGCTGTGAGTTGAAGTTATTTACTTATTTTATTTTATTGTTTTTGCATATGGACATCCAGTTAGTACTACTTTAGTATTCCTCACAAATAGTTGTCATTTTCACTTATATAATTTCCACTCTGCATTTTAAAGGAGGAACTAATTTTGAATTTTTCTAGATTAATTGTATTGGGATGCAATGTTGGGGTTCTGGCCTTTGGCAGCACCTGACTTCTCGCCTTTCAGTGCCCTTCCTGCTACAGGGGGCCTAGTTTCCAGCTGAACCCACTCCACTTCAGCAGGCTAATTCACCATCAGCAGTGCTGATATACTTGGTAGTCACTAAGAAAAAACAAGATGTCGGGGGCATGGGCATTCAAGTGATTTTATTTAAGCTAAAAATCATATCTCTTAGGCTCTTTTGTTTTTTAGACATCTAAAAAATATTTTTTAATTTAGATTCCAATTTTTAAATTAAGAATTTGTAAGTATTTCCATCTGTAACTACTATTCAACTAGGTCAATTTAAGAAGCAAACTGACGGCCTTTCCCTTCTTCTTTATTGAAAACCTGATACAGGAACAGACTTCTGATTTTTCAGTTCCTAAATAACTAATAGAAAGGAGAAAAGTCTTTAAAGTTTTATTTTTAATGTATGCCACACTCATTTTTTGGTCTGATCATATAAATAACATGCGTTAATTGTTGAAAAATTGGAAATGCAGAGAAATAGTTTTTAAATGACCCGTAATTCCACTGCCTGGCACTATTAGCTGTTTAATATACTTTCCTTGAGTCTTTATCCTTTATATAGTGGGAATCATACCACATTCACAGTTTTATTTCCTGTTTTTTTTTATTTGCCATTATATCAAAATCATTCTTCCATTTGTTAAATGGTCTCAAAAGCATAATTCTTAATGGCATCATTATACCCCACTATATGAATAAATGTATCGTCATTTATTTGACCATTTCCCTAATGCTGAATGTGTATATTGCTTCTAGTTGGTGATCACTATTGCTGTAGGGGACATTTGTGCTTGAATTTTATTCCCTATCTAATTATTTAATATTATGATTATTCCTAAAAATAGAAATGAGTCAGAAAGCCATTCAAAGATATTATAGGCCTTTATAATTCCACCAAGTAGTATATGAGAATGCCCCTTTACATATACCAGAAATTCTCATCTCCCTCCCCCCCCTCAAAAAGAAACTCTCCCTGTACTTCTCAGCAGACTAATGAGACCCCAAATAAGAAATAAAATTGGGCTGGGGTTGTAGCTTGAGGGAAGAAAGCCTCTGAGTTCATTCCCTAGTACCAAAAAAAAAGAAAGAAAGAATGAAAAAGCTACTACTTTTAAGATGAGTTGCTATACACAGATTTTTTTTTTTTTTTTTTTTTTTTTGGTACTGGGGATTGAATTCAGGGGCATTCTTCTCCGAGCCGTACCCCCAGCCCTAATTTTTATTCTTTATTTTGAAACCGGGTCTCACTAAGTTGTGGAGTGCCTCACTAGGTAGCTGAGGCTGGCCTCGAACCCGGATCCTCCGGTCTTAGCCTCCCGGATGCTGGGATGACAAGCGTGCGCCACCACACTCGGTTTAAGTATTTTTAAGTATCTTTTCTATTAATATAATTTGTGACAGTTTAAGAAAAATCATGGAATGTGAATAATTCAACAAACATTTGCTCTTGTCTATGTTGGAAGATTTTTATTTAACAAATATTAACTGAGAGCCTATGGGGTGCCGGCCTCGGGGGGTAAAGCAGCGACCACGGCAACCTTATCCCCGCTCTCTGGGGCTTAGTGTCTAAAGAGGGATGATGCCCAGTCACCCAGATGACAAGTAAACACCAGGAGTTCAAGCTGGGAGAGGCGGACCGAAGACACTGAGCAGGGTGTGGGGCACGAGGGGAGTCAGGACCGGAATGTGGCAGAGACAGCACTATGACAGCTTCCCTGACAGACTGCAGGGCTGGACACACACCTGAGCCCCTGCGTGTTGAGAATGTTGTAAGAAAACACGCACCTCGCACAGCATCCGCTCACATTTTCAATGCTGCACATTATGCTGGCCGGGTGCCTGGTTCTTTTTCCAAGGTTGGGGCTTCTGCAGCTTCTGGTAGTTAGCACCAGCTCCCAATGACACTGCGGCCTTCCCCGAGTTCCTTTTGAGTGTCTAAAGTCAGCCTGGGGAAGATCAGCCACTTCCTCCTTTCTTTTCACTCCCGAGTTGAGAATTGGAGTTGTAGCGGGTCCCCTGGCTTCCTCCCATGGCTATTCAGATTCTCAACCAATTTACCCAACTCCTTTTTTGTTTTCATTTGGTTGTTTTGTTTCTATTTTTGGAGGGCAGCAAGAATGGATGGAGGAAGAGCTTATCAAGGCAAATACATACTTGTTATGAAAAATAGGGAAAGCATAGAAATATTAAAAAATGGGGGAAAATCACTTGATCCTTCTACCTAGAAGTAGTAACTTTAACAGCATTGGCTTAATGTTCTTCAGTAGTTTGTTTTTTCCATGCATTTTTAAATACAGAGCATTCACATCCTTAAAAAAAAAAAAAAAATGTAACATTGTGTGAGAGGATTTTCCATGTCATTAAAACACTTAATATTTTTGCATAACTGCTATATAGATTCCTCCATCATTTAGATGTGCTATTTTTGTTTTGTTGTTGTTTTATCCATTTCCCTGGTACTGGACATTTACAGGTTTTTCCAGTTGTTTGTAACTGTAAATTATACTGCAGTGAATATCTTTGTACACATATCTGTTTCCATGGACAATCTATCATTTTCCTTAGGATCAATCCCCCAAAGTCCGGCGTGTGTAGCAGACTTCCTTAGAACTGGCAAGTTCTCAATTAAGTACCCCAGACATTCCACTATGGAAACATGGACAGATTCCTCAATGTTTCCTTCCAGCTTCAAAGTCTCATCAGTAGTTCCCGGGCTGACCCCGCCTTCCTAGCTACCACCTAAGGTGGCGGGGACAGTCTCTTCACCCCCTCGCCGGCAGGCCTGACACTGGAGCCCCAGATGCCAAGGCCTGGGTCTTGTTCAGTCCTTGGTCCCCAGAACCTGGCTCACCCTAAGCAGCATTGTCCTCCCCTTGTAGCTCCCTGCCCTGGAAGACCAGCTCAGCACCCTCCTGGCCCCAGTCATCATCTCCTCCGTGACGATGCTGGAGAAGCTCTCAGACACGTACACCTGCTTCTCAACAGAAAATGGCCACCTGTATGTCCTTCACCTGGTGAGTGTGTGGCCCTGCGGCCCCTGTTCCTCTTTCCTCCGCTCCATGGGGAGTCCACGTGCCTTCCCCTTATCTGGACTGTGGCCTCCTTTGGCAGGTAGAAACTGGATGGTATTGCAAGCCCCCGGGGACTCAGGCCTCCCTCACTCGTCCGCTGAGCTCGGGGCCGGGGAAGGGGGCCCCAGGGCTGCTGACACTGCCCGCTGTGCCCACAGTTTGGAGAATGCCTGTTCATTGCCATCAATGGAGACCACACCGAGAGCGAGAGCGACCTTCGGCGGAAGCTGTGCGTGCTCAAGTACCTGTTCGAGGTGCACTTCGGGCTGGTGACTATGGATAGCCAGCTCATCCGAAAGGAGTGAGTCACCAAGGCCGGTTCCCCGTGTCCTATGCTGAGCACCCTCGAAGGCCAGGAAACGTGCCCAGCCTCTGTGCAGCTGTGCCTCCGTGCCCTGCAGGCCTGGGTCGGAGAAGCAGAGCTTGAAAGATGCTGGGAGACCCTCTTGGTCTGACCCTCTCATTTTACATATGGGAAAACTGAAGACAGAGAATTTAAGTAACTTGCTCAGAACCCCCTAGCTGGTTGGTGGTAACATCCTGTCTGGAAATCCAAGCTCAGCACCCCCAGTCCAGGTGTCATGACCAACCTAATCTGAGCTAGTCCTCTCTGGCATCCCAAAGAAGCTTTAGACTTTCCATGCAGAAAAATATATGCCCGTGCACACACAATCCTGTGATGTTCTCTGAGAGGTCCGGCCCCAAACCCAGCTCTGGGCCTGCAGGAAAGGGAAGGAGAACGGTGGCTCAGAAAAAAGGGGCCTGGTCAAAATGTAGACCGAGAAGAGCCAGGTCCAGGGTGGGACTGCACTGGGAATACCTAATAGACAGTTGAGGCACTCATGTGGCAAGCGTGGCCTCTCGAGTCCTTAGCCCAGGTGGTCACCACATCAGCACCAACACCTCAGGCAGTGGGTGCCATTCCCCAGGGGTACAGGCTGGTCAGCATCCGCGGGGCTGCACTCTGGGTTCAGATGATAGGCCAGAGGTGTCTGTTTTCAGGGACCTGTGGGGGACATGAGAGGCACAGAAAATGCAGGCACCTTCCTGGCTTCCTGAGCTGCCTCCGATGTGTCTGTGTGTGAAGGGACTAAGGAGGGAGGTCTTGCTCAGGCTCTGACTCCCGGTCCCCTGCCAGGCTGCACATCTGGAAACTCGACCTCCCCATGCTGTGTGGCTGTCCTACCTACATGGCCACCTATCCTGAGCTCACTGGCTCTGACGCTCACCTGGGGGGGGAGTCCTTCAGTTGGGCTTGGGGTGACTGGCCTTCTCATGGGCTCCGGCTCTCCCCCAGGCTGCGGCCCCCCGACCTGGAGCAGCGTGTCCAGGTGTGGAAGCACTTCCAGAGCCTGCTGTGGACCTACGGCCGCCTGCGGGAGCAGGAACAGAGCTTTGCCGTGGAGGTGACTAGGGGGCGAGAGGCCGCAGGCCTCGGGGTATGGGTCGGGGCTCCAGCTTTGACATATTTTCACCCTAATGAGTGAGGGCGCAGGCAGACCCTGAATTTTATATATTTATCCAGAGTTGTTCTTCCTGGTGACAGGCGGGCTGGGCGCTCTGATGGGCCTTCCCAGAGTGAACAGCTGTGTCTGGGTAAGGTTTGGGGTTCACTATATATTACTGAAATATCTGAAAATGACCGCCCCCCCCCAAAAAAAAAAACTTACATTGAGCTGAAATAGTGGAAAGCAGTGAAAAAAAGCAGCAGGAAAGGCCATGAAAGGAAAGATAACTTGAGGACCAGTGATCCCGACCGCACAATCAGAAAACAGCCTGCCCTCAGGCTCAGCCCAGGCCGAGGGAGGGGCTAGGGTGGCTGTGGTCAGTCCTCCCCAAGGAGGCAAACACACGTGCTCCCCAGAGCACGTTTCCAGGTGATTCTGAGTGAGCTGACCCAGAAACCACACTTTGAAAACCACTGCCTTAGAGGACAGAGTAAGATCAAACAGAAGTGAGCTCTCAGTTAAAGAGAGGCAGATGCACAAGAAAATAAGCTATCATATCTTGCCTGAGAGAAAAAGTCCAGGAATCAGTTACCAACAGATTTAGATCCCGGGGAGCTTGATGTGTTAGAGTTATTAGGTATAAAATATAAAATAACTGAAATCTTTAAAGACATAAAAGGTAGAATCACTCCAGGTATGTAATCCCAGCTACTCAGGAGGATTGCAAGTTCAAGGCCAGCCTTGGAACTTAGCAAGACCCTGTCTTAAAATTTGAAAAAAAAAATAAAAAGGGCTGGAAGGGGGTGTAGCTTAGCAGTAGAGCACCCCAGTACTGCAAAAAAAAAAAACCAAAAAACAAAAAAAAACAGAACCACAAAAATAAATAAGAGACTTAAAAGTGACTAGACAAATTAAAAAAAAAAAACTATGTAGATATTTTAGAAATGAAAGCATAATTGGTAAAATTAAAAACTCAAGAGATGAGTTAAGTAGCAGATGAAATATAGCTAAAGAGAGAATTAGTGAACTGGAGGATGGATCTGAAGGAACTATTTCTCACACCCCGCTTCTCCACTCCTCCAGTAGCGTGTGGCTCCTACCATGCACTAAGGTGGTCTGCGCCCTGATGAATAAAGGCATAGTCCCTGCCCTTGAGAGGAAACCATCCACACATGGATAGTATGCAATGAAGTATCCTAGGTGCCATATTAGGTTTCTCCTCAAAAACCGTGGTGGTACAAAGGACGAGGTGGTCAGCTCTTCCTGGGGCCTCAGGACAGGCTTCTCATAGGAGGTGACCTAACGGGGTTAGGTAAGAATTTAGACTTCCACACCTGCCATATCTTCACTTCCTGTCTTGCCTCAGCCGCTTTTCACTCCTCTCTTGTCTTAGCTCCCTGTGCACTGGTCACATGGGACTTCTTTCAGTTTCAGAAATACTTTAGCTCTGTCCAGTATGTTAGTCATTAGCTACATGTGGCTTTTGAACACTTGAAATGTAGCTAATCCAAATTGAGTTATGCTCTGCATGTAATATAACCAAACTTTGATGACTTAGCACAAAAAAGGAATGTAAAACATCCAATTAACAATGCTTTTCTATTATACTTTTTTTTTCCGGTACTGGGGATTGAACTCAGAGGCATTCTACCTCCGAGCTACACCCCCAGCCCTAATTTTTATTCTTTATTTTTGAAACAGGGTCTCACTAAGTTGCGGAGTGCCTCACTAGGTAGCTGAGGCTGACCTCGAACCCAGATCCTCCGGTCTCAGCCTCCTGAATGCTGGGATTACAAACCTGTGTCATACATTGGGTAAAATAAAATACATTTTAAAATTAATTTCATCTGTTTCTTTTTGGCAAGAATTTCTAAATGATGCATAGGGCTCGTCTTCTCTGTGAGGGGCACAGCATTGCTCTGCACTCTGCACCTCCGGGCCTTTGCACTTGCTCTTGTCTTGTCCTCCCCTCCCTCTGGCTCTGGCAGACTTTCCAGTTCCTTGGGTGACACTTTAAAAGTCACCTCCTCAGGGACACACCTTTGAACACTATACCCAGGTAGGTCTCTGCTAGGTTCCTCTGGCACTGGTATTTCCTACTCAGCACATATTACAGTTGACACTTATTTTGTCATTTCCTTGTGAATTGTCGGCCTCACCCACTAAAGTCTGGTGACCGGAGTGTGAGTCCAGGCAGGTCAGGCTGTGCCCAGCTGAGTCTCTCACTCCCAAGCATCTGGCCCCTGGGATGAGCTCATTGTGGACCAGGTGGGTGTGACCTTCAGCCTGGGGCTGGAGAGGGGGAGGGTGGTCAGTGACAAAGCTTCTTCCCCCCACTTGTCCCCACCCCAGGCCATGGAGCGGCTGATTCACCCCCAGCTCTGCGAGCTGTGCATAGAGGCACTGGAGCGGCAGGTCATCCAGGCCGTCAACACCAGCCCTGAGCGCGGTGGTGAGGAGGTCCTGCACGCCTTCTTGCTCGTGCACTCCAAGCTGCTGGCTTTCTACTCCAGGTGAGCCCGAGGCCCTGCCTGCCACCCTTGCTCTTCTTGTTCCCTCTGCCTGGAAAGCAAGGCCTCCGGCCAAGACATCCTTCAAGACCGTCTCTTCTCTGAAGCCCTCCCAGCCCCGTTCTGCAGTTAGAAGACCCTCTTTTTAAACTGTTACCGGTCTCTTTCTCACTGACAATTTTTTTTTTTTTTGCACAACCAAGTTTTATTTTAAAAATTCAAGAGTTAGTTTTATTCATACCGTGCCTCTCTCCGGGAAGGATTCAGTCAGCTGGCATGCTCCTAGAGGGCAGGGCTGGGCTCCAGCTGTCTGTCTGTCTGTCCCTGCACACTGGAGGCGTGTGCTGACTGGCTGCCTGCTCCTTCTCTGCAGCCATGGTGTGAGCGCCCTGCGCCCAGCCGACCTCCTGGCCCTCATCCTCCTGGTTCAGGACCTCCATCCCAGCGAGACCACAGCAGAGGACGAGGATGCCCAGGTCTCAGGGGAGCAGGGGGTGGGGACCAGGGAGATGGCTCAGAAAACCTGCCTGAGGGTAGTGGGCAGGTCCCCAGAGACTGTGTGTTCCATGTCACATCTGGGCACGTGGTTGGGCGTGACTCTCCTGCTCCTTTCGGATGGAAGGGCAGTTCCGGAACGCATATGGCCTGGTGGTTGAAGTGCAGGTTCAGGAGTCAGTCCTGTGTGAAACCCATCTTTACCACTTAGCTGTATGAGCTGGGCAAGTGCTTGCCCCTCTGAGCCTTCATTCCCTTCTCTGAAATGGTTATGGCGATGGCGACACCCTCGCAGAGGTGCTATGAGGAATAAAGGAGACAGGTCACACAGAGCCCAAGGGTGCCTGGGCATAGTGACCACCTAGTGTCGGCCACCCCATGGATGCCGTCCTTGTTATCAGGAGGCTGCTGGTTAGGATACCAGTGTGTTCTGATTTCGGTGGTTCTGGAAAAGGAAAAGATCCACAATCGAAACATCCCTAGAAAGTCTGAGGACCACACACCCAGGGCTGTGCGATGGAGCTCGGAGGAGGGCGGATGGCTTCTCTGTGAAGTGCTGGGGAGCAGAGGGGGGTGGGAGGAGCTCGTGCTAACCAGCGGCCCCTGTCTTCTCATAGCCCTCCCCACCAAGGAGGCCCCGGAGCAGCCAGAACATTCCTGTGCGGCAGGCATGCAGCCCCCACACCTCGGGCCCGGCTAGGGGGAGTTCAGCAGAGACGGTGTGTGCCTGAAGGAGAGAGGGTGGCCCTGCCTCGAGTGGGACCAGGCCTTTCCTTCCTCTTGCAAGAGAGCAAAGCAGGCTGGGCCAGCTAGGGAGTCTCCCCTCGCCCTCGGCCCTGGATCTGAGCTGCCCTCTCCCCACTCAGGACACAGACAGCTCCTCCCTCCTTGAAGAGTACTTCACACCAGCTCCTTCCCCCGGCGAGCAGAGCTCAGGTGAGGCCTGGAGGAGCCCTGGTTGCAGCATAAAAGCAGGTGCCATTTGGCAGGCCTTGGTATCTGGGGCTCCGTGGACCCCCACAGCGGCGAGGGCCACGGCACGGATGCTCAGATTCCTCGAGTGCAGGAGGCACAGCCTGGCTGTGCTTGGTCTTCCCTGCCAGTCCCAGCTTGAATGCAAGAACCTCTAAGACCACTCACGTGACTGGAAGCTTTTTATGACATGTTAATTTTATTTAAAAATTCATCTATAGGTGTATCAGCCTCATCTTTTCTTTTGTAACTAATAGTTAAGTCATTGAGTAAAATTAAGTATTTGACATCAAGTACATTTTAAAATAAAAAACATGCAGCCTCTACAGTTTATACGCTACCTATTTTTCTAAAGTATACAAGAAAACAGTAAAAATAAACTATTAATATTCAAAATGTTATTAACAAAAATATGTATTGCTTAGGGAAGTAGAGAACCCAAAATCTAGCCTGTCATCATCAGCGTAAATGAGCATGAGATTTATCTCTCAAGTTCTTAGGGTGAAAGGAAGGACCCAGTTGTTCATACCTTCTGACAGAATAAAGAAGGCCAATGTTGCAGAAGGAGGCCCTTGCTAGGACTCTGTTTTAAAGAGTTTCCTGGGTGGCTTCCTTAAACCAATGGCCCCCCGACCTGACTGCACATGGAATCCTGGGGCAGCCGCAACCCACCCAGCCAAGTTATGGTCCGTGGGCCTCGAGTGGGACCGCTGCTGTGCACAGCCAGGCTGGAGCAGCGGTTCTCACCCCAGCTGCAGTTGGACTCACCTGGAGATCCTTCAGACCCACTGAAGCTGAGCCCGTGCCTGGAGATTCTGACTTAATTGGTCTGAGCTGCAGCCAGGGCTTCAGGATTTTTTTTTTTTTTTTTTCTTTCCAAAAGGTCCTCAAATGATTTCATGTGCAGCCAAGGTTGCACACCCCTGGGTTAGATGTCTCAGTGCTAGGTCCTTGGGCCGACTTCAAGGAGCCTCAGAGCCCCTGAGATTGAGCGCCGCTCACATGCGCTTGCCTTTTTCCAGGCCGGGGTCCACAGCCGTCCTGAGTCTCTAAGCTCTCTGTGAGCACAAGGCACGACGGCTTTTGGATGACCTCCCAAGTTCCTTCTTACCTCTCCCTTCCCTCATCCATCACGGTTCTCTTACTGGTCCCTCTCTCCTGGTGGTTAGTTTTGGGTTTTTTTGTGTGTGTGTGCCTCAGAGCTGTAAGTAATGTTCCACCGTGCACAGAACTCACAGTTTATTGAGTTGCACTCGTCCATTTGTAAATCAGGTGTTTGAAACATAAGAAAATGCTTCCCCCAGAGAGACTTGATTATAAATGAAGATTATGTGCAGTGAAAGACTGAACAATATTATTACAAACATGTAACCAGTTCCATAGATTTTTATGAGCTGTAATGGGGAGAAAATCTAGCTCAGTTCCTAGCACATAGTAGGTAGGTGCTCAGTAAAAGTTTGGTGATTGAATAACTGAATGGTGTGCATGACTCCTAGGGAGGAGGAACTAAAGGAATAGAAAAAGCAGAAACAAGGAGGGGAGGAAGGGGGCCAAGGGAGGGCTGCACGGTGCCTCCCCCATGGCCAGGTGCATATTCAGGAGCCCGATTCTTGGCAGCTGGTTCTGCAGGAAGCTTCTCCAGTCCCAAGCTGCTCTGACCCTAGCACTGCAGAGGTCGCCTGCCACTGGCCAGCTTGGGAGAGGTGGCTTTACTGGGCCTACAGCCACAGTAACGGGCCTCTTCCTGCCTGCTGCCAGGAGCTGAGCTGTCCCGGGAACAGGGTCCCCTGGCTGCAGCCCTTCTCACAATATTTACGTTGTTTATTCTTACCTATGGCCTCCAGGTAGCACCATCTGGCTGGAGGGGGCCGCCTGCCCTGCTGATGTTCCTCAGGTGAGTGACCTGCGACTCCGGGGGAGTCCTGGGGGATCTGAGGCTTTCTCCTGCAGGCGACTCTCCACCAGCTGGAGCCCGGCCATCTGCCCCCACCCTCCACTGCAGACAGCTCATCCCCCGCCCCCTGGTCTGGCCCTTCAGGGCAAAGGTCAGCCCAGAGGCAGGGCTGGGAGGAGAGCAGGGTTTGAGGGTGACCCCCCTCAGGCACTGGGCCTCATCACTTGGTACATTTTCTGGGGAGTGAAAGTCCAAATTGTGTTTTGATACTTAAAAACAATAAAAATGTAAACATTTATTGTAGAAAATGAGAAATACAAGCCGGGCGTGGTGGCGCACGCTTGTAATCCCAGCATTCGGGAGGCTGAGACCGGAGGATCCGGGTTCGCGGCCAGCCTCAGCTTCCTAGTGAGGCACTCTGCAACTTAGTGAGACTCGGTTTCAAAATAAAGAATACAAAATAGGGCTGGGGGTATAGCTCGGAGGTAGAATGCCCCTGAGTTCAATCCCCAGTACCGCAAAAAAAAAACCAAAAAAAAAAAAGAAAATGAGAAATACAAAAGTCAAGTATGGGGAACAGAATAGAAAGCATTCTGTCCCATTCTCAAAGTGAGATTAACATTTTGGGGTGTTTCCTTCTAGTCTCTTATTGCTATGATTTTACACACACACACACACACACACACACACACACACACACACACAGGCACACACACTGCATGTTTATGTTCGCATACTATATATATTTTTTCTTTTATTACTTTTGGCTCCTCATGTACTTCATTATACTTTTTACATCAGCATTTTTCCATTTACCAAGCACTCTTCAACAGCATGGTTTTTAAGGATTTTTGGAGAGTCAGCCCATGCATATGTTACTATTTATTTAGCAAATCCCCGGAACATGCAGTACATTGTTTCCAGTTTTTCTGTTGTTATATATATCTGGAGTGACATCCTTATAAAGAAATTTTTGTGGCATCTCTAATGATTTCCTTCATTCTGTAATTTTTCCCACTAAATGCTTGCTTACTCAGCCCCGCAAAAGACTAGAATCTTGCTTGTTTAGTCATTTTATGCCTCAGTTTCCCCAATTTGGAGGGCTGTCAGGATGTTCCGCAGATGATTGAAATGACAGGTGTGTTGAACTTTAAATACCTTCCTGTCATTGAAGGTGGGGAAGGGAGCCTCTTCCCCATCTCCTAGTGTCTGTCTGTCTGTCCTGCCTTCTTGGTCCATTCTTGACCACTCACCAGCGCCCACACCCCTTTCCCACGGCCCTGCTTGGCCTCCAGTCCTGACTCTGGGCAGAAAGGCCCAGAAGAGGCTGAGACAGACAGCAGAGAGCTGGAGCCGCCAGGGCAGTTCCAACAGGGTGCAGGGATTTCAGAACTGGGATTTCTCAGAGTGAAGTTTTTTATCCCTCAGAGTGCACAGGTAGGGCGCCGTGGGTGGGTCCTACTTGGGGAGGAGGCGGATATCATGCACATCACTGACAGTTCTTCCTCCACAGATAGCTGAAGACAGTCTCCAAACACTGGTTCCTCACTCCTCAGCGCCTTCCGGCCCCAGAAGGATCTTCCTGGATGCCAATGTGAAAGAAAACTACTGCCCATTGGTGCCCCACACCATGTACTGCCTGCCCCTGTGGCCGGGCATCAACTTGGTGCTCCTGACCAAGGTACGGGAGCCCCTCACCGGGCCCTGGCGGCACGGGGAGTCTGGGCAGCGTCCTACTGCGGCGCCTGTCCCCCTGCCCTCTGCTCCTTCCCTCAGAGCCCCAGCACCCCGCTGGCCCTGGTCCTGTACCAGCTGCTAGATGGCCTGTCCCTGCTGGAGAAGAAGCTGAAGGAGGGCCAGGAGGCCAGCAGTGCCCTGCGGTCCCAGCCCCTCCTGGGAGACCTGCGCCAGAGGATGGACAAGTTTGTCAAGAATCGAGGGGGACAGGAGATTCAGGTGGGACCCAGGGCCCACGGGCACCCAGCCTAACAGGAGAAGGTCAGGGTTGGCCGCAGGACCAGCTCAACCCGGGGAAGGAGGGGTCAGCGTGCTGGCTTCCCCACCTCCTCCCTACAGTCCCAGGCCTTGTTTTCCCCATTATGAAATGAGAACAGAATGGCCTCAGATTACATTCCCACAGCCTTTGGATGCGTGTGGCAGAACATGAATCTAATTCCTGTTCTCAGATGAAGAGATGGCAGGGGTGGGACATAGCTTAGCCGATGAGCTACTGCGCCGAGGCTGGAAGTGGTATTGGAGTGCGAGCCAGTGATCTGCCCGGCACAGAGGCAGCCTCCCTGCAGCGTGGCCGCTCACCTGGGCACTGGGGAAGCACAGAGAAGTGCGGACACAGCCCCACGGCCCTGTTCCCTCCCCACAGAGCATAGAGCCTGGAGAGGGCGCTGAAACCAAGAGCCAGGAGCAGCGTAAGCTGCAGTGAACAGGCTGTCACTGTGCACCCAACACAGTCAGATCAGAGCCCGGAAGGAGACTCAGAAGGGCAGGGCAGGGCAGTCACTGGGCTTAGCAGCTGGGGCCATCACACAGCTGGCCGAGCCTGGCTGGGCTGCACCGTGGCCTGTAGCACACTGATGTGAGGAGGAGCAGAGGGATTGGAGGAGAGCGAGCGGCGGGAGCCCCAGACGCCTCCTGATGGGAGTGCCAACATGATGGGCGTGCCTGTCACCATGCCAAGGCTCAGGCCCTAGGGAGAGCCACCCACAGTCTCCTATGCGAGGCCATCCAATGCCATCCTCAGGCCACTTGCAGAGGCTGCTGTCCTCAACCCCCAGCCCTGCATGTGCCGCTAGTCACTCTGATAGCATTTGTGTGTGTGTCTGCGCTTGGCACCCGGAAACTGCTCTTTAAATGAAGCCTTGCTGGGTGACCAGGCCGTGACAGACTGCAGCCCACAGAAGGCCACCAGAGCCAGCGTGGGCCACATGAGGCGGGTTTATCTGGAGCTGGCCGCTTCCCAGAGCCTGACTTGGGGAGGGGTCTCTCCAGATCTCTGTGGCAACATGATCTGAAAACTGACCCGCCACGCTTCCTCCTTACAGAGCACCTGGCTGGAGTTCAAGACCAAGGCCTTCTCCAGAAATGAACTGGGGTCGTCCTGGGAGTAAGTGGTGGCCCTGAGGACAAGAGGGAGTCACAGGGACTGGGGAGATGTTCCCCGGAGAGACGGCCATCCCTGCAGGCTCAGGCAGGGAAGTCTGGAAGGAGGGTCCTGGGGAAGCTGAGAGCCAGCCCCTGGGAGGCTGCAGGGAGCAGGGCTGGAAGTGCACAAGGACCAGCCAGGCACAAGGACCCAGCAGCAGGCATCCTGAGGCCCGGGTCTGGCTGCAGCTGCAGCCCTGCTGGGGGCCACCTAGAGCAAGTCACTTCCCCACATTCATCAGCAAAACCATGGGGCTGAGCACCAGGCGGGAGAGCAGGAGCTGCCTCCTGGCTCAGTGAGCCAGCCCGCTGTGCCTGATCAGCCACATGGCCGGCCGGGCCAGGCGCCCTCTGTCTTCCCTGTGGTGATACTCTTGCCTCCTGGTGCCCAGGCTGCTCCAAGTGTGTGGGAAGCTGAAGCGGCAGCTCTGCTCCATCTACCGCCTGAGCTTCCTGACCACAGCGCCCAGCCGGGGAGGCCCACACCTGCCCCAGCACCTGCAGGACCAAGCCCAGAGGCTCATGCGGTAAGTGCTGGCTCGGGCCCTCTGTGGCAGGGGCAGGGGCGGGGGCCACCTCACATCAGCCCGTGCTTCCCCTGCAGGGAGAGGCTGATGGACTGGAAGGACTTTCTGCTGGTGAAGAGCAGGAGGAACATCACCATGGTGTCATATCCTGAGGTGTCATATCCTGAGGTGTCAGCCTGAGAGCCCCTCCCGCTCCAGGACTGCAGGCTCTGAGAAGAGAGGATGCCTATTCCACCACCTCAGCTCCTTTCTCTGAGAGAAAACAATAGGAAGCAGTGCCCCGGGTGCCCATCTGTAGAACACTCCACGGCTGACATTTCCAAAATGCCTGCTCTCCCACAGGTAACACAATAGCCCTGAGGATCCTTTATGTCAGTGGATCCAGCCGGCAAAATGGTAATAGGTATGGGGAGTGGGGCGGAGTCCCCATGGTGTGCTTGGTTCCAGAGGCCTGTGTCATCTTCCCTAGCTTGTCACAATGCTCAGTTGCATGTAAAAGATCTGAGCAGCCTGCAGTAAATTGCATCCCTGTTGAAAGAAGTATTTCCAAGATTTATTTGACCCTTATATTATGGAACACTAGTTTAATTGAATACTGATTTCCCAGAGAACTTCAAGCAGCTTTTCCCATATTAAAACCTAAGTCTCCTGGGACTTTGGTCTTCAGTAGATGTGTGAGAGGGGTTCCTGGGGCCTCTTATCCACCAGCTTCTGCCCATCTGTGGGAGTCTGGTCCCCCCTTTGTTGGGAGCCTTCCAACCTCTCAGATGGACCGTAGAGATGAACGAGGTCACTGTGAGGCGGGGCTGCCAGCCAGGTGCATTTGTTAGCTAGAGGCTGTACTCACACGCTCGCTTAGAGGTGCGTGTAATTTAAATTCACCCCCAAAAGTGACCACCTGTGAACATGCCACATTCCTGTAGGATCCAGAAGTGCCAGTGTTAAATGTGCAGGTGTCAGGGACCTAGAACTCCATCAGGCCGGAGAAATGAAGAGCTCTCTGGCCAGCAGGGATTCCAGAGGCTTGGCTGAAATGGAAGCCTTGGGGGGGGGGGGGGCTGGCCCTCCGGACTCCACTGCTTAGCAGAGCTGGAAGCCGAGGCGGGACAGGGAAGCGCCCTCCAGGGTCCCTGGCTCTGTTAGCACCTTAACTCAGGCTCCACCTTCCTGGAGGACTTCCCAGGCTTGGTGCATTTCATCTACGTGGACCGCACGACCGGGCTGATGGTGGCTCCATCCCTCAGTGGCACTGAAAAGACCTCGTCGGAACTGGGCAAGGGGCCCCTGGCCGCCTTCGTCAAAGCCAAGGTAGCCGCTCCTCCTCACTGTGCACTGCGTGGGCCGTGCTAAGGCCTGACCCCCACTCAGGAAGAGCCGCCTGCTGCCCTCGGGCTCCATGAGGCTTTGATCACCCCACCTTCATCCTCACTGCGCTCGTCTGCCAGCGTCTGCACACCTAGTTCTGCCTGCTGCAGGCTCCTTAAGAACAGCTGTTTGTCCTGTAGACCTGAGAGGCCGATACCTGGGGCCACATGGGCCTCCGTCCATGTTGAGCAGCACCACCTGGTGTATCCCGATGGACCTGGCACAAGCAGAGTGCTCTGGGCAGCCAGGTCAGAGGAGGAAATAGCCAGTGCCTGGCATGAGTAAACGCTCAACAAGTATTTGTTGAATTAAGCTGAAAGGGAAAGAACTACAAGGGAAATCCACTTGGGCATCAGAGTGTGTGTGTGTGTGTGTGTGTGTGTGTGTGTGTGTGTGTGTGTATGTATGTATGTGTGTATTTTTTGCAGTGCTGAGGATGGAGCCCAGGGCCTCACACCTGCTAAGCAAGCACTCCACCACTGAGCTATACCCCTACCCCCATCAGAATTTAAAGCTAAGTGCTTTCTATTAAGAAATCATTCTCTAGGAGTTGTTTTATTCTCCTAATTTAACTGACACTTTCATGGCAAACTCCTACTTTTATGTGGATAGGAGAAACCTCTCCCACCTACTAAAAACCTTTTTTGTTGTTGTTCAAATAAAGTGTATCCAAAGGTTAAATAAGCTGGGTGGCAGAAGGCCTGTGTTAGAAACCCAGCTCTGCCTCTAGCCGTGCAGCCTTGGGCACGACAGTCCAACTGCCAGTTTCCTCCTCTGTTAAAGGAGATAATAACACGATTTGTGTCATGAGATTATTTGCAAAGATTACCCAAGATGATGCGTGTGAAATATTTAGCATGGCATGTGGCACCAAATACAGACCTAAGTCAGGCCGACTTGGCCCGCACCCCCTCCGAGGAGCCGAGGTTCATTGTTTCCCCGGCACACTTTTCTGCACTTGAGCTCACTCTGCCTGCGCAGTTGTGTTTGCCACATTCTCTCTTCACATTATTTCAGATGTTTCCTTGTGCATTAATTCTTCATACCCAAGGTTTTTAGCAACTCTATAATAGTCCATCATGTGAATGTAACATAATTCACGTAACCATTTCCCCTATGTTTGAACTTTTAGATTGTCTCCAGGCTTTTGCTGTTATAAATAATTCTGCAATACACACCTTTCGTGCATACATCTGGGTCCTCATCTCCGATTATTTCCTCAATATGGATTCCCAGAAATGTAATTACTAAGTCAGAGGGGAGGAATGTTTTTAAGGTTATTGATGCGTGTTGTCAAGTTGCTTTCCTGGAAAGTATAGCCAACCCATGTTTCTGTTTGCAGATTTAATTAAATAGTATATCGTGATCAGGCAAAGAGTGGATCCCACATTCCATCCTCTAAGGCTTTTAGCAAGGGCGCCCACTGAGCCTTTTCCTGGCCACGTGGTCCAGCCGCCTTTCCGAAGGCGAAGGCGGCTCTCAGGCAGCCTGGGCGACAGACCTTGCTTTAGGCAAGAGAGTGCCCCTGGGGAACGTGGGGTTGGGGCGGCGGTAAGGAGGTGGTCTACCAGGTCTGCTGTTTCCATCCACCCACAGTGAATCCTCACTGGGACTTGCCCCTGGAGCAGACACTGCACCTGGCTCAGGTGTGCTGCCCGTTCACACACTTCGCCAGCTCCTGCTGGTGCTCTGCTGTCCTTTCCCAGGCCCACAAGTGGGGGCCCTGCACAGAGGGGGGCCTCCAGGTGGCCACATCTTGATCTCCTACTGTGTTCATTCACAAGGCCCTGCACTATTTTCTGGCATGAAGGATCAATTTCTAATTTATGACTTATGTGTATAGTACAGTTATATAAAGTATTTTTTTCCACTACGGCCCAAGGGGTGGCCCTTCCATCCATCCAATACTGATCTGTCCCTGAGCTCCTGTGAGCTCCTGCTGTGAGGCACAGCCCTGCCCTGGCTGGAGAGAGACCCCTGGCCTTGCGGGAGCTGCTCAGCCCAGCGCTTTTGCTTCCTCCCTTCCTTCCACCTCGCGGCCACGGCCACAGCGCTGAGCACTCTCTCCTCTCCAGGTCTGGGCCCTGGTCCGGCTGGCGCGCAGGTACCTGCAGAAGGGCTGCACCACGCTGCTGTTCCGCGAGGGGGACTTCTACTGCTCCTACTTCCTGTGGTTTGAGAACGACATGGTGGGTGTGCCAGGTCCTGCTCCTGGAGCGCTGTCCACTGCTGTAACCTTGGACCTTTCCTCTGAACTGCGTTCGGTCTATCTATCTCTGATCTCTTCTTGTCCCGGGTGGAATGACAGGTGAGCACCCGGGACCCAGGCCGTGGTTCTGTTGTCACGCTGGCATTTAACTTTGCTTTGTGATCCCTCCACCCATGGACAGACTTGTGCCATGGTTTGGGCAGCATCCTGGTCAACCCGTGAAGGGGCAGACACCCGCTCTGTGAAGGGCTCCTCGGATCACAGGTGGCATTCCATCCGTAGTGCTTCAGCAGCCTCGCCTTCTTATAAGTGGGGCGTGCTGTCACTCCCACTGTGTGGGCTTCAGGGAAGCCGCCCCAGGCCTTGGGTCCTGCCTCGAGCCCTGTGGGCTTCCCTGATACTACAGTGTGCACAGGGCACGGCAGTCCACCCTCAGTGGCTCCCTCCCTCCCTCCCTTCCCCACTTTCTTTTCCTTTCCTTCTGTTCCTCTTAATGTTTTCTCCTCTTCTATCACCCACCATCATTACTCAAGCTCCAGTGAGCCTTCCCTCCACCCCCACCCCTGCCTGGTCCCATTCCTGGCGCTCCTGCCCTCTCCCTGCTTCCACCCTGCCCTCCACTCCGGGCAACGCTTGCGGCAGGTTGTGATGGGCAGTGCTCTGGGGATCAAACCCCGGGGCCAGGCCCCAGAAGTCCTAAGTGATGACGCCAGAACTCCAGCTCAGCTCTCCTGACTGCAGGCTGCATCTTTGCTCTGTGCTTCAGAAGTCTAGAAAGTCCCCTTGACCTTTACCTGAGCCTCTGGGGAGAGACAAGAACCCGTGTGCTGGGGCGGCCCCATGGGGTACTGCGATGCGGCAGAGTCGAGGGGTGGAGATGCAGGTTTGACCTGGCTGCAGCACTTGCCTGGGCAGAGGGGGGTGGTCCCTTAACTCCGCTGGGCCGTCTCACAGCTGGGCCGGCCTACACCATGTGAGCATCAGGTTGAGAGCATTTGGGGGAGCGCCATGTTGACACCTGGCATGCCACCCGTGTGTCTGATGGATCTTAGTTCCCGTCCCCACCTTATCTGACCCTGGGAATTCCCATGTCCTTCAAAGCAGAGGCTTGGACCTTTTTTTTCCCTCCTCCACACCCCAGTCCTGGGAATTGAAGCCAGGAGCATTCTATCTCTGAGCACCTCTGCCCTTTTTATTTTTTATTTTGAAACAAGGTCTTGCTAAGTTGCTAAGGCCGACCTTGAACCTATAATCCTCCTATTTCAGCCTACCAAGTACTGGTATCACAGGTGTGTGTCACCATAACTCGCTGAGGCTTGGCCCTGTGAGAATGCTTTGCCTCTCAAGTCCCTGCCTGACCGCTCTCCTCCCCGCCCTACACACACACGCGCGCGCGCGCGCACACACACACCCCGCCCTCCGAGGTCCCCTGGGTCACTCGTGGACAGTAGTGAGAGCTCCTGAGAGCCAAGAAGGAATAAGGAATACTGGGAGCGCCCCACTGGGACTCCATGGAAATTCTCTACAAAGTTCAGCGGAAATTGTTGTTCCCACCTCACATGTGAGGAAACAGGGAAAAGAGGTGCACATTCCCAAAGCACCAGGCACACAGGGCTTCGCCTGGACTTAGAGCCCGTGTGTCTCCCTCAGGCCCGAGTCCCTCACCCACACGGCCACCTCCCTGCCCTCAAGACCCTCGCCTCCTTCCGCAGGGCTACAAACTCCAGATGATCGAGGTGCCCGTCCTCTCCGACGACTCTGTCCCCATTGGCGTGCTTGGAGGTGACTACTACAGGTGATGTAGACTCGGGGTGTGGGAGTCCCAGGGTGTCGGGGGCCCCAGGGGGGCAGCTCCTCCAGGAGATCCCACCCCACCGAGAAGCTGAAACCTGGGCAGGGAGCCCCTCGAAGGTCGGCCCGGCGACCCAAGGAGAGGAAGTGCCTGGTTGGCGGGGCCTGGGCAGCACAGGGAGACCTCCTGCAGGCCCAGAACTTCCCTGCCGGCACCTCTTAGCTAGGACTCCCCAGCTGAGGATCGAGCACCCCGAGAGGGACAGTGGCCTGGGGCTGAGCCTAGAAGCTTAGCTCAGTGAGGCCCAGGAGATGGAGTCACTGGGCCAGGGGCTGGGGTCTAGTGGGAGGATCGAGGGTGACACCTGCATGGCTCAGAAAGGCCCCTGGCCTGGGACATTCATGGCCTCACTCCTGAGTCCTGTCCTCTTGTTTCCCCCCAGGAAGCTCCTGCGCTACTACAGCAAGAGCCATCCATCTGAGGCCATCAGGTGCTACGAGCTGCTGGCCCTGCACCTGTCAGTCATCCCCACTGACCTGCTGGTGCAGCAGGCCAGCCAGCTGGCCCGGCGCCTGGGGGAAGCCTCCCGCATCCCCCTGCCCTAGGCCAGGGCTCACCACTGGTGCAGGCTGCCTGTGTGCCTGTTCTCCAGCCACCACTGCTGCAAAGCTCCCGCCCCCACGGTGAGAACCTCCTGTCCCTGTGGCCTCAGGAAGATATGCAGAGGCCCCAGGGCTTCTCAACCCACACCTGGACCACCCTCCACATGGGGTGGTGAGCAAGCCCCAGTCCTTCTCTCTGAAGGGAGAGAGAGGCCGCAGGCTTCCTCCTCCAAACAGCAGCTGGGGGAAGGGGGGTCAGAGATGGCAGGGGCCCCTCTTCCAAAGCTGCCTCTCTGTCCCCAGGAGAGAGGGAGGGAGTCCCTAGTGCTCAGGCCCCCTGAAGACACCGCCTCCTGCTGTTCTCAGTGGAGGAAGCTACTTCCTAGCCAATATGAAAGGGGCTCCACTGGCTGTGCAGCCCCCTCTGAGTTCTAGCTGTACAGCCCCCTCTGCAGTGCTGGGCTTTAAACGCTAACCCTGTTTCCCCACATTTAAAGTGATAACACCTACCTCTCAGGGTGGCTGGGAAAATAAGCATGGTAGGTGTTTAATAAATGTTGGTTACTGTTATCCTCCTAGCCCAACGCGCCTGTGCTTCTGAACCCTCTCGTTAGCACTGAGAAGCTCGTATCAGGCCAAGAGGTGGAGCTAGGTGGAGAGAAGCGGTGGGGCAGAAATCAGCACCTGCCCCAGGATGGAACGGATGCTCCAGTGTGTGCGCAGGAGCCCACCTGCAGTGTCTCCATGGCGAGCAGAAACGCGTGTGAAGAGAACTAGTCTTTGGAGCGGCTTTGGGGAGAGCAGAGGTGCTGAGAGCTCAGGTCCTTAGAAGGTGATGGCGAGGAGATGACCACATCTGAAGTCCGCCTTATATCGTGATTTCATGGGTGGAAATTGAAAAGAGAAATATCTAATGTGGAAAAGCACATTAGATAGACTGTTAGAAGAGCACAGAGGAGAGAGAACTTAGCCTTTATGTCCACTACTGTTTATGATGACTACTTAAAAATATATATTTCCCTTAATTTTTAGCAGCTTCATGATGGGATGTCTAGTTTAAATAATCACCCTGAGCTTCCTATACAGTCATCTTGAGTGTCCTCAAGGGGGGGTTCCAGGACCCCCTGTGGATTCCAAAGTCTGCAGATGCTTAAGTCCCTTAAATAAAATGACCGTAGTGTTTGCTTATAAACCTACAAATATCCTCCCCTACCCTTTAAATCATCTCTAGATTACTTTACAGTACCTAATACCATGTAACTTCTATGTAAATAGTTGTTATACTTTGTTGCTTAGGGAATAATGACCAGAAGAACATCTATACATGTATAGTGCAAACGCAATTTTTTTTTCCCAAATATTTTCAGTCTGCAGCTGATGACTCTATAGATGGGGGACCTGCAGGTACACAGAGCAACTGTATTATGAACAACCCTGGGGTGAAAATCTCAAATCGTGTTTTAGCACGGGTTCCCAGATAGCATGAACCTCCCCTGGTGTGTGGAGGGATGCTTGCTTGAGACCGGGGTCCTCAGAACCAGCCACCTGTGTCTCCTGGTTCTGAGAGTCGTTTTAGTAGCAGACTCTGGAAACACTAGCAAGGTCAGAGCTGCACAGGAGCCTTCTGCCTGTTGGAGACAGGCTGTGAAGGAAGGGCAGGGGAAAAAGAGCCTCCTGACCCCAGACAGGCCAAAGGGACAGTAAAAAAGCCCTCCAGCGAGGATATTTACAGATAAGACCTTTGATCTTTGAGGATTCTTGGGAAATGGGAAAGGAGCCAAAAGACAGAAATGTCCGGGCCTTCAAAAGAAACAGGCAAGCCCAAGAATCACAGTGCGGGTCCCCCAGCCTGTGAGACTCCTGCGGCAGCCTGTCACCTGGGTGGTGTTCAGGGGGGAACTGGCGATCACTGCAGTTTGGCTGAAGGCCCTGTTTTGGTGATGCTCAAGAAAGCCCTCCCCCACTGGCTGCTGGAAACCCCCCACCCCCACCCCCGTGTGGGTCAGGAGCCACCTTGGACCGTCAGACGTCAGGCTCCACCCTGCAAGCCTGACTGGACTGCCCCCCTCCCACCTGAGGGGTTTCCCATCCCCCATGTCCCAAACAGTACACCCTTTATTGAGAAATGCGCTGGGGAGGAGAGGGGCCTGCTCTGGGTCCGCTGCTCGCCCCCGCCCTCCTGACCCGACCCCGCACAGCGCCTGGCGCCAGAGCCCTGGTGAACTGTCATTTGATCCTTACTTTCCTGGGGGCCTGGGTGGACCCGGCTCGCACTCCGGGGACTGCGCTCCCTGCGCAGACTCGGGGCAGCGAGGAGGCGGCCCGGGCCGGAGCTGCCCGGCTGGCCCCTCCCCCGTCCCCTCCTACCTCCCAACCCCGCCCCCTGGCCCGGGCGCCCAAAGCCGACAGCCAGCAAGTTCCTGGAGAGAAATGGCTGCGAGCGGCCGCGGTCTCTGCAGAGCCTTGGGCACCTCTCCTGGCCCTGCGTGGCGACACAGGCACTCGGAAGCTGGGGGACACCCGAAGCCTGAGTACGATGCGGTGGTGATAGGAGCAGGTAAAGTGGGCTGAGCCAGACAGAGCTGAGGGCCATAGGGCAGCCCTGCTCAGAGGCCTGGAAGGGCCCCACTGCCCCCTCTGCTCTGGGCACAGCCTGGCCCGGAGTTTAGGCAAGAGAGAGGGCTGTGACCCAAGGGCCTCTGGGCTTCGAATCAGTAGTCCACAGTTCTGGTGCTGGCCCTGCCATCAGCTTGCTGTGTGCTCAAGGGAAAATTCTTGCCCTCTCTGGGCTTGGGTCTTGCCATCTAGAATGACAAGGAAGAAGTAGGTGAGCTCAGGGGTCCCTGTATCTCCTGGAAAATGAGCTAGTGAGCTGGTCTCAGCTCAGAGTTTTCTTGGAATACATGGTATGTAAGCCAGAAACACCAAACAAATGAAATCCAGTCACCCCATGTCCTTGATTCTGGTCATCACCACCTCTGAGGTCACTCATCCCCAAAGGAACCAAAATAGAACTGATTCCCCAAGACCCTGCTGTATGTCCATGGAGGGTGACAGCCACCAGTGCCTTTCCCTTAGACATCTGGGGATCTGCTGCATGGTCCTGCGGCACCTTGCTGACCCCCAGGCTCAGCGTTCCCAAGGCTGCACGGGTCTGGGTGAGGCAGCAGCCAGGCCAGGCCACCTCTGTTGGCCCTGAAGTCATTTTCAATGGGGCTGATGCAGAGGCAGTGACAGGCCTGCAAGAAGAGGGTGCTCAAGCTCCAGGCCTCAGAGCTGTGCCTGGTTTGGCATCCTTTTGTGCACTAAAAGCAGTTGTGAGCTGGTGAAGGTCTCAGCTCCCTCTCCAAGGAAAAAATGTGTGCATACACACACACACACATTTATTTTTTATTTATTTATTTATTTATTGCAGTACTGGGAGTTGAACTCAGGGGCATTCTATCTCCGAGCTATACCCCCAGCCCTATTTTTTATTCTTTATTTTGAAACTGAGTCTCACTAAGTTGCAGAGTATCTCACTAGGTAGCTGAGGCTGGCCGCGAACCCGGATCCTCCGGTCTCAGCCTCCCGAATGCTGGGATTACAAGCGTGCGCCACCATGCCCGGCTCACACACACATTTATTATAAAAACTGAAATAAAAGATATGTAGCAGCTGAGTGCAGTGGTACACGCCTGTAATCCCAGTTCTTGGGAAGCTGAGATAGGAGGATTGCAGGCTCGAGGTCTGCCTCAGCAACTTAACAAGACCCTGTCTCAAAATAAAAAGGGGCGTCAATGTAGCTCAGAGGTAGAATGCTCCTGGGTTCAATTCCCAGTACCAAAAAACAAAAACAAAAAAAGATGTGTAGCACACAATTTTATAAAACAATACTCTTAGTTTAAATTCCATGTAGTCTTTTGGTTCTTATGCAATACTCTCCTTGAATTTTGCCAAACTCAATAGCCAACCCCCAGTTGCAATTCATAAGCAGGCATAGTTCCCAAAGAATTCTTGATATTTTTGTCCACTTTGAAGAGCAGAACAAAAGCGGAAAAAGTGAACCGACAATGATTTATGTCTCAACTTCACTCGCTTTTCAATGACGGGAACGACTTTGCTCAATCCGGTAGTATTTTCTGATCCTGGAAGACTATTTTCCCTGTTTTTGGTGCTGTTTATGTAACAGCTACAGACACAGGCACTTGGTTAAATTAATCTGCATTATCAGCATTTTCCTGTCACTTTCTGAAGCGGAACAGTGAACAGAACAGTAGCTCTAGCCCTGATGGATGCTTGTGCTGATGTCTGTGTGTCAGTATGCTACCGTGGCCTCGATACCAACGTGAGGTGTTTGACCACATGTACCAGAGAATGACCCAGGAAGCTTGTGGACAGAGATTCCTGGGCCTCATATATGGTGGTTGGACTGTGAGGATGAGGATGCCCAGCTGCCAGGGTTAGATCTACCAGCCGACACTGAGTCAATCTGATGCTGGGGACAGCTGTGCCCACGCTCGGGGCAGCTCCCCACAGGGCCCAGTGCCTGCTGCCCACCTGGGGATCCCTGGAGGCTGCCTCGGATTAGCTGAGCCTGCAGTTTAAGAGGCTCCAAGGGAGCAGAAGGCACAGGAGAGCTCAGCCAGGACTCCGGGGCGGGAGGATTCTGAGCTGTCGGATCCTGGACCTTGAGCACTGGAGTACTGCCTGTGCACTCATGGGCTTACACACCATCGTTGAACTGGACCCTGTTGCCTGGAAGACTTTATTAGTTTTCTAAGATTGATGATCACCACTAATTAAAAAACACATAAATATCATATTTACCTCAGGCCTGCTAAGGGTCAGATGCTTTGCAGATATTACCAGCTATCCCCACGCACACACATACAAAATTTCAAGGTCCCCACATGAAGGAGCTCCAGGCTCACAGCTGCTCATTGCCTCTCTGAGGACCACGCCAGGGTCAGTAGCCAAGCCAGGGACTGCCTGCCTTGAATTTGTCATATGCTTTGAGGAAAGGACTTCTCAAGCTGCAGGTTCAAGCCACACTCATAAGTCCCAACCAGCATATTTTTAAAGTTTCTTATAAAAGTTTCTGGTACTTTTTTTTTTTTTTTTTTTTTTTGCAGTACTGGGGATTGAACTCAGGGGCATTCTACCTCCGAGCTATACCCCCAGCCCTATTTTTTATTCTTTATTTTGAAACAGGGCCTCACTAAGTTGCAGAGTGCCTCACTAGGTAGCTGAGGCTGGCCTCGAACCTGGATCCTCCGGTCTCAGCCTCCCAAATGCTGGGATTACAAGCGTGCGCCACCACACCTGGCTGAAGTTTCTGGTACTTTTTTTTTTTTTTTTTTTTTTTTAGGAACAAAAAGTAGGAATTTATTTAGGAAAATTTCTGGTACTTTTTAAAGTGAAATATATATAATCATGGCTCATCACATGGCAAGAGTTAATATTAGTTCGTGAAACTTTTTTTTTTTTCCTGTGGTACACATTTATTAATTCACATGCTGTGTGCCGATCATAGTTATAAGATGCATTTCTTCCTGTGGGTTATGGTCAAAGGGGCTTGAAAAACCCAGCTTCAGAGAGTCCATTAATGGATGACGTGCTGGCTCAGTGACCTCTAAAGTTCTCGGAAGTGTCCATGTGGGAAATTGAAAACAAAACGGACTCATCCATGAAGAGATTCTTCATGTGGGCCCATGCTGCGTCCCTACTAATGGGTATTTGTCAAATTAACAGTTGAGCATTTCATTTGGGCCGACACTGGACTCAGGTCGGTGCTCAGAGATCATGGTCATCTACTGACATCTGAAAGACTCGGCGTGCTGACTGTCACCAAGGAGAAAAGACTAGGGCTTCCAGGGGCTGGCTGACAACCAGAGGAGCCTGCTCCCTGCTGGCAAGAGAATCTCCACCAACAGCTGAAAGTAAAGAAAGGAGACTGCTCGGCCCCAGGGCTGTGTTCAATATGTAGGTCTGAGACCATCTGCATGGCAATTACCTGAGAGCCTTCGAAAAATCAGGTTCCAGCACACCCATGCCACCCCCCAACTTGCTGGATGGACCCAGTGGGTTGGGGGGGTGTCTGGGAATCAATGCTTATGTGACTTCCCAAGGGGATTCTGAGCTTCTTGGAACTGGAGCAGCACTTACTACCTAGAGGCTCCATGTGGAACATGAGCCCCCAAAGCCAAATTCAGGGCTCCCAGCCCAGGGGCAATCCTAAGCTCTTTAGAAAAAAACTTTGAGGTGGACATATTTACCCAGTCAGCTAGCACTGAGGCACACTGGTTACTCTAGCACATCTTGGTTGATTTAATTGATTTCATTTTGAACCATTCATATTTCACTTTTGGAACACTGGAGATTGGCAGGGACATCCCTGTGTGGATGAAGCCTTCTTGGGCACTGTTGTGTCTGGTGTGAGCCACTCGCCTGCCGGTCACCTTCCCCTCCCCATCACAGAAGTTGATGCACAGTCCCTCAGAAGGTCACCTGCTCCTTGGCTACTGCTGGGAGCCCTGATGACCATGGATTTCTCTTTACTCCTCACACCAGCATGCACCCCTGAGCAAGCCACAGAGACAGCACTTCTTTCAAGGCAGGGCAAGACCCAGGCTCCTCTCCTCCACAGGGCAGGGAGTGGTCACCAAGGATCTCCGGGGTGGGGGCGGGGATGGGTGTCTTCACTCCTCCAGGGATGTGTCTGTCCTCAGCCAGTGATGCCTTCCTCCCCTCCCCCTGTCTCGTTGCAGGACACAATGGGCTGGTGGCTGTGAGTACTTCTCCCTGGGCCCCAGTGTACTGGTGGAAGCCTGATAAAGACTATGGGAAAGAAGGAAAGGCAGCCTGCCTGCTCCCCCCGCGCTGACCTGGGGCTGGGTCAGACGTGCCTGTGTGGCCAGGCAGGAAGGGTATTGTGGGCTCCCTTTCCTGTCCTTTCCTCAATGCCCGTGGTCTCCCATGGCCCGTGGGAGAGCGGGAGCATTCACAAGCAAGCTGATGAGAAGGTGGGATAGATAGCCTGTAGCTGGCACAGAGGGAGCAGATGGAGCCTGGGGCTGGGTGGTCTCTGATTCCAGGTTAGAGGCAGTCCTTGTGTAGAGAGCCCCGTGCTCCCCAGTGAGGTTCAGGTGATGCACAACCTGGAGCACGTAGCTGCTGCGTGTCCAACGTGTGCCCTGGAAACAGAACAGAGCCCCCCGTGTTAGCTTTTTCATAGCTGTGACCAAAATACCCAACATAAACAACTTGGAGGAGGAAAGGTTTATCTAGGCTATGGTTTCAGAGGGGCTGGTTCCAGGACAAAACCATCACAGTAGTAGAACACGGTGGAAGAAAGCTGAGCCTGACTCATGGTGGCTGGAAGCAGAGAGAGGGCAAGAGGAGGAGGCCGGGTACCTAGTCCTCAAGGCCACGCCCACAGTGACCCGCCTCTGAACCTTGCTGCGCTCAGGACCTTTTGGAGAGACATATATCCAAACCTAGTAGGAAGGCTCGGGCTCCCTTCTGCAGCACAGCAGTTCTAGATCCCAAGCTGAGCCAGGCCAGAGTCACCCTAGGACTGTGCTTCTCGACCCTGATTCCATGTACCTCTAGCAGGCCGCTGAGATCTCCAAGGCCACAAAACAAATGTGGAACATCTTTGATCAACAGCAGCTCTAGAGTATCAATATAAGGGGATTTAGGGAAACGACGTGGGTGCCAAGGGATTTCTGTTAAACTCTAATTAACCTGACCCTGCATGTCAGCTTTCCTTGGACTCTCTACAGGGGGCCTTTTGCAGCTCAACCAATCAGTAATTTAAACACTGTTTTTATATTAATGTAAACATGGGTTTCTCTCCCAGCTGGGTCACTATATATCTGTCAAGGTTAAGGAGAGTCGCTCAGCCTTCCTGCACCACATAAAATGAGAACAGTGAGCCCACACTTACAGAGATGTTGCAAAGCTAATGGCTAATGTGCTACAAGGGCTTGGCACTTAAAACTTGCCATGACTGTTGGCTCTTATTCTTGGAAGTTTCTCCCCCAGGGAAGGCTCACATCAGTGCCCTTCAGCCAAAGACCACCAGGAATGCACCTGTGGTTAATCAAGTCAGGCTTATCACTCGTTGCAGTGAGGAAGAACGCACCCCATGGGGAACCGTGGGGTGTCTCAGGAAGGTGTTAGAAATAATATAGGATTTGAGCTGTGGTTGGATGATTTGGGAGTAGGTCTGAGAAAATAAGGGTTTGCTGTAAATTAGACACTGTCAGAAAGCGAGAACAGCCGTATGACTGGGAAGCTCAGTACATATCACCTATGGGGAGCGGAGATTGGGATGAGGACATTGGTAATTGGCAAAAAAGTAGCTGGCGCTTGTTTTGGCCGGGGCGGGGGTGGTATTTTGTGGATGGCACGGAGACCTTGCTTCTGTTTGTGCTTAAAATTGTGCAGGGAGCTTGCTCTGTCTCATTTTATCATGGTCTCTGAGTTAACCTGTTCGAGGTTATCATTCTGTGGAAGTTTGTGTAGTCAAAGAATAACATGACTTACCTCTGCCTCCCAGGCCAGCTTCCAAAGGTGCTCTTTTGTTCTTGGTAGGATATGTTAGGAGTATAGATCATGAGTTCAGACTGCTTGGGTTCAATTCCCAATACCTACTCATCGGCTCTGGGAGCCTGAGGCAAGTTGTTAACCTCATCAAGCCTCAGTCTTCCCATCTGTAAAATGGGGAGCACCACACGCCTACCTCTGGGACAGTGGAGTGTATGGAGTGAGGTGCGCTCACAGTGTCTGGCACGTAGTAGTTGCCAAGTGAACTTTTTAGACAATCTGACTTCTCAACTTCACCATCCCTGTTGTCATGTTCGTGTAAGACCAGCCCTGTGGGACTGTAGACTCAGGGCTAGCTCAATTCAACAAATACTTATTGATTTTCCATGAAATGCTGGAGAAAAATTAATAGAAACCTTTGCATCATTTGTCCCCCCAAATAAAACCCTGCTATAGCCATGGCTTCATTTATTGCACACATCTTATGTGCCAGGGACTGTTTTAAGACCCTGCTAGGGGTCCTTCAACATTTATCTAGTACTCAGGGACCACCAGCTCAGTGAATCGGCGCAACAGTCCTACTGTCATTGGCGTGGTTTTTTGCACACAAGGAAACTGAGACTGGATAGGTCAGGTACTGAGGCTGCACCAGCAGAAAGAAAATGCAAAGTTGACCTAGGGAATCTTGAGTTCAGCCTGACCCAGCTGCCTCTTGCTGTGCTGGTAAGAAGGAAGGAGGCAACTCTCTTCCACCTGAAAAAGGTCATAGGGCAGGGTGAGTGAGGTGCGCCACGAGCTCTGGAGGCACCAGGCCTCTCAGGAGGGAAGGTCACCTGCAGCTGGGACGTGGAGGGGCAGGAGCATGCATGACATGACGGGTCATAGAAGACATGAACAGCGTGAGGCAAGGGGCAGCGTGCTGGCCCCGCAGGGAGGGCACTGAGACCACAGGTCAGCCCAGGGGGTCCTGGATGTTCCAGAGGGATGAAGGGAGGGCTCTGTGTGCCCCCAGGCAGCGTACCTGCAGAGACTGGGGGTGGACACAGTGGTCTTCGAGAGGCGTCATGTGATCGGGGGCGCAGCTGTCACCGAGGAGATCATCCCAGGTGAGCCTCAAGGGGGGTGGGGGGACGAGAGGAGGACCGCTGCTGACTCTTTCTTCTGGTTTGGTTCCAGGGTTTAAGTTCTCCCGAGCATCCTACCTCCTCAGCTTGCTGAGGCCGCAGATTTACACCGACCTGGAGCTGAAGGTAGGGCAGCCCAGTGGCTGATGGTTGGGTGTAGCTCCGTCTGCCCATCCTGTGCCCTCGGGGCCTCTTCAGCCCCAGGGCTGGCCTAGCCACATGGTCTCCTGCTGCATGCCACAGACTGGTTCTCTTTTGCCCATTCAGTGTCTTAAAAACTGGGAAATTTCACATAAAAATCAGACCTCACTTGAAGAGTGAGCTTTGTTACCACGTTCTACGTGGCAGCGCTTGGCTGGTGCCTGAGAAGGCCAGGGCTCCCCAGCTCAGCCTGGTCCCTGTCACCTCCTGGCATCTTATCTAGCCCTTGCAGGACACCTGCCTGAAACCTTGGACACCTGAGGTTGCAAAGCCACCATAGACTTGCACACTGTTTCTGCCCTCATTAAACTTTGGAGCCTGGCACCGTTCTTGACAGAGTGAGCAGGACATTGGACCTGAACTTTCACCTCTCCTGCCTCCTGGGCCATTTCGAGAGGATGCTGAGGACTCTCCTCCTTGTTCACTTCTCTTCCTCTGCTAACCTTTGTCCGCCTGTGCCTCCATGCTCCAGCCCTCACTGCCTCTTTCAGGAGTCCCTCCTCCACCTTCCTAAAGCTGGCTTAGTGCCTACCTGCTGGTGACTCTGCACCCCCACCTCCTCAGAGAGGGGTCCTCAATGCTGCTTGTACAAGCAGCTGCATGTACTTTGGTACCAACTTCACTCTGAATTCAAAGTTTTAAATAATAAAATGCTAAGCCACTGTTTACAGCTTTCTGGCTGCTGTAATTGATTCATATAGAGGAATTCTGTGAATGAGGTGACTATAGGAGGCCAAATTAGGAAATCATTATTTGAGAGAGAGAGAGTGTGTGTGGGAGGCAGAGAATAAATGAATATGAAAATGAACATATACCCTGATACCAGGACCAGATAAAATTTAACCAAGGCCTGCCAGGCATGGCAGTGCATGCCTGTAATCCCAATACCTGGAGGCTGAGACAGGAGGATCACAAGTTTGAGGACAGCCTCAGCAACTTAGCAAAACCCTCAGCAACTTAGTAAGACCCTGTTTCAAAATTTAAAAAAGGGCTGAGGGTGTAGCTCAGAGGCCCCTGGGTTTAATCCCCAATATCACCCCCCCAAAAATTTAGCCGAAGCCTTGGAGTGGATCCAGGGTCTTCGATCCATACCACACCGTAGCTGAAAGAAATCTGTAAGTGTACAGTTGCTCATGGTGGCAGATGTGAGGGACGGCAGAGGGAGGGCAGATCTCCCTGATCTTGCAGGTCTCAGCTATATTCCTTCTGCTCATGCCGGAATCCAGGAACTCTCCCCAAGGTGGGGCTCTAAAACCTGCAGGTCCGTAAGAATGACCCGGGGGACACTCTTCACTGGGGAAGCCAAGGTGCCAAGGGTTCTCGATCAGAGGTCAATTCTGTAGGAGTAGTGGGGCCTGAGAACTGGCACTCCAGCATTCTCAGGTCCTTCTGGAACGGGAGGCCCCCAGACACAACGTGGAGAACCGAACCCATAAATCCCCCCTATACCTTGCCCTTCACAACAATTTACACCTGGGACGGAAGCAAGAAATCTCATGGGTAAAACAGAGGAAGGGTTCCATTCTTGTTTTTTGTGATTTATTTATTTTAGAGAACTGCTCTGGACAAATAATAATTGTGTAGCTATTTAACAACCCCCCTCTTATTCTGATTCCATGTAATTAAAACCATCAAGCATGACAAAGGCACCATTTAGAAGAGAAAGTCCTGGAAAGAGTCAAAAAAAATTATTCATGTTCAATTAGTTATACTTGAAGTAACTGTTGGGTTCCTCGTGTGTGTGTGTGTGTGTGTGTGTGTGTGTGTATGTGTGTTGGGTGGGGGAGGCGTTCATCCGGTCAATGTTCCTGCTTTTAGTTAGACCCTGGGAGAAGCCCAGGGGGATTTGGTGGTAAGTGAGGGAGATGAGGTCCCAAGAGGACTTTAGATAGAGGCAAGTAGCAGGAAGAAGAGAAAGTAAGATGGTGAGAGAGGGAGAGATTGACAGTCCCAGCCTAGACTGGCAACCAGGAAATCCTTCTCGAGGAGGTGACTGTGAGCTGATATTCAGATGCCAGGAAGTCACCAGCCACATGGACATCTGGGCAGAGAGCGTTGTAGTCGGAGGGAAGTGGGGTGGACAGACCAAGGCAGGCATGAGCAGAAGGCAGGTCAGTGTGACCAGAGCGGACGGGCGATGGGCAGAGGGTCAGCCAGTGATAGCGGGGAGTGTGGGGACCAGCGCAGACTGGACCTTGCAGGCAGGACCCAGGGGACTGGGTTTTACCCAAGTGTAGTGGGAAGCCAGCAGAGGTGTTTAATCAGGAAGGAGAGTATGGAACTCATGACTTTATCAAAGATCGGTCCTCCTGGATCAGGGCAGAGGCGGAAGTGTGGTCCAGGGTAGATTAGTGGCACCCATGGCATTGGTGCACAAGATAGTGGCTTGGGTGAAGGGGGCAGAGCTGATAAGACTTGGCATAGATGAGATGTCAAGGGTCAGGGAAGGAGGGGACTGAGGGTGCCCCTAGGGTTAAGGAGTTCACTGTATTAAGAGGAACCAAGCTGGAAGTCCTTCCAACTTGGAATCAAATTTCTCCATCTTAATGTTACAAAGGACCCCAAAGGTCTTCGCCCAAGCCCCTGCCCATGTTTGGAATCTCTTCTATGGAATGCTCAATGCCCTGCCCTTGGGGCATGTTTCCAGTGCAGAGCAAGTCTCACTGTAATTGTCAGATAGGTCTCTGGTTTGTGTAATACTTCTACTCACAGGTCTCACTTCTGTCTTCTGGGGCCTAACTTTGCCTGAGCATAGCATTCATCTGTTCACGTCACAGCATACGTAGTGACTGCTCTGGGTCCCCGTGTGGGGACCTAACAGTGAGCTGTATAGAAAATGTCCTGACCTCACAGAGCTTGCATTCTACTCGGGGGGAATTAGCCCTGTGGTGGCAAGTGCTTGGGAGAAAAATAATGCAGAGTGAGGGGTCAGGAAGTGCTGGCATGGTCAGGGAGACCTTGCTGGCGAGGGACATTGGAGCAGAGATCTCTAAGAAGAGAGGGAGCAGGCCATGGATCCAGAAGTCCCTGGACAGCAGCCACTGTAAGTCTCGTGTGTTAGCAGCACAGGCCCCTTCCGTTCTGTCCGTGCCTCCTCTCGGGGGCAGATGTGTGCTCTTGGAAAGTTCTGTGTGTTGGTCAAGCATCTGTAAATCAGATCAAGGCCACTTCCATTTAAAGTGACCCTGGAGTACATGGGTCTGCCAAGAAAATAAAGTTTTTTGATGTAAATAATTTATCTACCTCGTACACATGGATTTTCACATAACCATTGCTTTATTGTGTCTTTCAAATTTTTAATTATTTATTTCTGAAGTGGGGCTGTTATAGATTAGTGCTGAGAGCCAGGGCCTGGGAATCACAGATATGTGGTTTTAAAACCCAGATCTGCTTCCTAAAGTGAACTGGGACAAGTTATTTAACTTCTCTGAGCCTCGATTATGGCATTTGTACAAAGAGGATGATAGTATTTATAGAGTTGTGTGGGGTAGTAATTATAGACCTTAGTAAATCTCTGGCATGGAATAAGCATGGCATGGCACAGTGTGGCATGGTATGGCATAGTATGGTGTGGTATGATGTGCCAGCATGGTACAGTATGGTCTATGGTTGCGTGCCTGGGCAAGAGGGCACACAGGTGCCTAAATGGTCACGCAGACACTACTGGAGAAAGGCCAAGAGCAGAGACTACAGACCCCTAAAACGCTGCCTGTGCTGTTTGTGTTCTGCAGAAATATGGGCTGAGGCTTCATCTCCGAAACCCCTACTCCTTCACCCCCATGTTGGAAGAGGGAACAGGGAGCCTGCTGCCCAGGTCCCTCCTGCTGGGCACAGACATGGCGCAGAACCAGAAGCAAATCGCACAGTTCTCACAGAAGGATGCGCAGGTAGGGAAGGTGACAGAAACTGAGCTCTTCCCTCGCCAGCCTGGAGGGGACTCCTGAAAGGAAACGGGCCTGATTGCAACTTCCTAGAATGCAATGTCTGAAGGCTACGGGGGCTTGGACAGGCCACCCCACCTTCCCTGGAGGGCTCCAGCCTGTGCTAGCCTTTGACTTTAGGCACTGCGAAGGAAGGGAATGAAGGATGGTGTTTAAGACCAGTGGGGACTGGAGACCCTCCAACCCGTGTGTGTGCAGCATGCAGCTGCCAATCAGATGGTCTTCACTGCTGAATTTCAAAAGGGTATATATGTGGACCTTGTGAACCTTATATCCCCCCTGATTTCAGACAGAATCCCAAGTGGTTATCCACATGAAAGCCACCAAGGAGGATGAAGGGCAGATCAGAGACAATTAAGGGTGGAATAAGCTGGATCAAGAACTTAGGACAAGAGGATTGTAGTAAATATTCATTCAATTTGGCATCAATCCCTTTGCACCCAAGGCAGGAACGTGTCCGTGATGGTGTGCAGGTCTGCACAAAGAAGAAGGCACATCAGGTGGAGAATGGGCACTGTTTCCTTGGGGCTGCAGTCTAGGAATAGTTTGGGTATCTTAGTCAAGATGAGTCAGTGAATAATGGACTGGACCTGTGTTGTGGGTTCTGTGGGTAAGGAAAGACTCTGGCCATTTTGGTACCAAGCCTGGATACAAGTTGAAGGTGTAGCTTTAAATCATGCCTTAGTGGAGACATTTTTATAAGAACCTAGGTTAATGCATTGCTTTTTTATTGTGTTAGTCAAACATTGAGTAAAACCTAGAGAACCACAGATGCACAGCACACATCTCTTCAACCAGCGTTCTCTGAACCTGGCTGATGAGCAGGATTACCTGGGGAGCTTAGCTTAGCTTTTTTTTTTTTTTTTTTTTTACGGTACTGGGGATTGAACTCAGGGGCATTCTACCTTCGAGCTATACCCCCAGCCCTATTTTTTATTCTTTATTTTGAAACCGAATCTAAGTGTCTCACCAGGTAGCTGAGGCTGGCCGAGAACCTGGATCCTCTGGTCTCAGCCTCCCGAATGCTGGGATTACAAGCGTGCGCCACCACACCTGGCTGGGAGCTTAGCTTTTGCAAAGTGCTTCTCTTGCGATTGTTTTTTTACAGCAGGCTGGGGACCACTGCCTCCCCCTGCTTCCAAATCCTACCATCTCAGATGCTGTTTAACTTTGCTTTTCCATCACTGTAACCAAAATACCCAACAAGAATAACTTAAAAAAGGAAAGGTTTCTTTGGGCTCGTGGTTTCAGGGGTACAGTCCATCGTTGGCCAACTCCAGGGCAGAAGCATCCTGGTGGCACAGCATGTGGCAGAGGAGGGCAGCTCATCTCATGGCAGCTGGAGAGCAGAGAGAAAGACGGGAAGCAGCCAGGGACAGAGAGAGCCCCAAGGCCCCATGCCCCTAAATTACCACCCAGTAAATCCATCCAAGTTATTAATCCTTCAGTGGATTCATCCAGTGAGGAGCTGAAAGCCCTGGTTCAATTATTTCCCCACCCCCCAAACTTTTTTTTTTTTTTTGCGGTACTGGGGGTTGAACTCAGGGGCATTCTACCTCCAAGCTACACCCCCAGCCCTATTTTTTATTCTTTATTTTGAAACTGAGTCTCACTAAGTTGCAGAGTGCCTCACTAGGTAGCTGAGGCTGGCCGCGAACCCGGATCCTCCGGTCTCAGCCTCCCGAATGCTGGGATTACAAGCGTGCGCCACCACGCCTGGCTCCCCCAAACATTTTTGCATTGCCAATATATGAGCTTTTTCCAGGGACATTCTACATCCAAACCATAACAGATGCTATAGACAGAGTCAGTGTGAGGCTGGGTATCTGGACTTGCAGAGCACTGGCTGTGGCCCTGCCTGCCTCCTAGTGGCCACACAAGCACGAGACCAGGGCCTGTTTCCCATGTGAAACCTAAGGAGCCCATTTCTGGTTTTGTCTTTGCAAGTTGTCTTTTTTTTTTTTTTTTTTTTTTTTTTTTTTTTTTTTTTTTTTTTTTTTTTTTTTTTTTTTTTTTTTTTTTTTTTTTTTTTTTTTTTTTTTTTTTTTTTTTTTGGTACTGGGGATTTAACTCAGGGGCATTCTACCTCCAATCTATACCCCCTAGCCCCATTTTTTATTCTTTATTTTGAAACAGGGTTTCACTAAGTTGCAGAGGCTGGCCACTGACTCCGATCCTCGGGTCTCAGCCTCCCAAGTACTGGCAAGTGGTCATTTTAAAGTCCTGCTCTGTTTAACTTCATTTGTACCAAGACTTCTCCAGTGTTCTCCAACACAGAACAGTTCTTTATGTAACACTTGATGAAAGGCTGCGGGTGCACCCATGAGTGTGGCTGAGCCCAAATTAAAAGTTCTGGGCTGAGAGTCAAGGGAGGGCCTCCAGGAGTACAGGCATCCATCCCTGGCCCAGTGGAGGGAGGCTGGGTGTTGGAAACAGCGGTGGAAAATGGGTTCTGTTGTGGCAGCCTGTGGGCTTCTGTTGCTGCATGTGATAAGGCAACTTGTCAGACTGATAGACCATGAAAGAACAAGCAGCATGCTGGGCTTTGGGGGAAGAGATCTAACGTCTACAAGTCATATGTAGAAGGGCAGAGGACAGAGACAAAAGCTTCTAAGTGGGTTTATCACTGAACCCACACCCCCAGTTCCTTGCCGGCTTTCTATGGCTGGTGTTGGTCACACTGGTCCTTTGCCCCTGGAGGCTCTCTGCTGCCCAGGTCTCTCTGGCCTCCCCATGAACTCTTCCTGCAGCCAAGGTTGACTCACAGACCTGGAAGTGGAAGGACTCAGCAGAGCCCAGCTGAGCCCCTGCAGTGGCGTGGCCTGAGGAACATCAGGGCAGCTGTGGAATGTGGCAGCAGTATGGAGTGGCATGGAGGGCCAGGCTTAAGGACCATGTCCTTGCAGGGTTCTGGGCAGTGAGGCCTTGACCTAGAGCTCTGTTCCAGGCCTTTCCCAGATACGAGGAGTTTATGCGTCGCTTGGTGTCAGCCATTGACCCTCTTCTGGATGCAGCCCCGGTGGACATGGCGGCCTTCCAGCATGGCTCCCTTCTGCAAAGGCTCAAGTCGCTCTCCACCCTGAAGCCCCTGTTGCAGGCTGGTGAGTCCAAAGAGCAGACATCAGGGAAGGAGGAGTGACCTTCACGGAGGTGAGCCTACTTTCTGGATGCCTGGACATAAGCCTGAACCTCCAAGGCGGCCCACCAACTGTGACCAGTTCATAGGTGGTGGTCCACTAAGGCGGCCTGGAGTACTTTACTGAGAGGCCTCAAGTGCCCTAAAAATAGAGCCTGAGACAGAGTTCTACAAGGAGCCTATTTAGAAGAGTGTCCCCAGGACACCAAAATAGGGAAAAGGAGGAGTGAACGTGCACAGAGGGAGAGCCAGCACCAGGGTGTGTGACTGCACTGGCCACGAGTGTGGGCACAAGGTACTGGCCCCTGCCTGGCCCCTCTGAAACACATAGGAAAAACATTTGAGGGCCACTCCTGGGAGAAGGAAAGGAAATACTTTATCCACCAGGCTCTGTCCCTCATTGGGTAAAGGTGGCCCTCTTGAGTGTTCACTACCATGTGTCTGTGCTGTGCCCCTGTGCATGGCCTGTCATGATGCCAGAGAAATCCAGGGAAGAAACGTAGAGGCACGCTTTACAGGATCAAAGTGAGATGCTGTTGGGGTTTTAGTGTGTGGAGCTGATCAAAGTCCCCATAGAGCTAATCACCATAGCCATGGCTAGAACAAGATCTAAGGGCCAAGATAATTTGAAAGGCTATATTCATACAAAGATTCTATATTTGGGCTTATCCAGGAAAAGTTCTGTGATCAATTAGTGATGTCTGCTACGGGTATGAGAAGGGAAGGTTTGCCAAGCTTGCTATTTTCTACCACCCTCCAGGGTATACAGACCAATTTAGCTTCTATATTCTAATAAAAAATACTGAATCCGTTATCTATGATCACCAGGAAAAAAATCTACAAAACTCTAGTGGCATATAAAAATAAATATTTCTTTCTCATGGGTCTGTGTAGGTCAGCTGATCCCAGCTGGCTCAGCTGATCTGCGATGGCCTCGTGCATGTGCTTATGGCTGGGGCAGGTCAGGGCAGCTCTGCTTCAAGTATCTCTTATTCTCCTCTTTAAGCAGCACGCTTGGCTGGGCATGTGCTTCTTACATTAATGGAAGAAGCCGCTAAAAAATAGTCATTGTGGGTATGAAACATGAGTCCCATTTTACAGATTAAAAAACAGATTCAGAGCCGGGCATGGTGGTGCACTCTTGTAATCCCAGCATTTGGAAGGCTGAGACCGGAGGATCCTGGTTCACAGCCAGTCTCAGCTACCTAGTGAGGCACTCCGCAACTTAGACCCTGTTTCAAAATAAAGAATAAAAAAATAGGGCTGGGGGTGTAGCTTGGAGGTTGGAGGTAGAATGCCCCTGAGTTCAATCCCCAGTACCACAAAAAAAAAAAAAAAAAAAAAAAAAAAAAACCAGATTCAGAAATGTTAAAAATGGGTCCAAGGCCACACAGCTGTAAGGAGTAGGAATTGGAGGGGGCGTTCGTTCACCTTGTGACACTGCCTCCCATCAAACAATTTCAGCCTCCTCCTATTCTTTTACCCCCTGGCACCAGATCAGAGACTTTCCTCGTGGCCTGTCTCAGACGATGTTTTGTGGCTTTTCTTTTAGGCCGCATCCTAGGAGCTCAGCTTCCCCAGTACTACCAGGTCCTCACGGCTCCAATTACCAAGGTGAGCGGCTGCCCTGACCAGACCCTGTGTGCAGTCAGGCACCTCTCCTGCTGACCAGGCCCTGAGCCCCTCTCCCCGTGGCTTTGCGGTCCAGGTGCTGGATCAGTGGTTTGAGTCTGAGCCTCTGAAAGCCACTCTAGCAACGGATGCTGTGATTGGAGCCATGACAAGTCCCCGCACTCCAGGGAGTGGGTGAGTGAGGGCGCCAAGGAGGGGCCAGGGAGCGGAGCAAAGAGTGGGAGTGAGAAAACAACAAGGGCAACCTCAGCAATGGCTGTCCTCACTGAGCTCACCCCAGGAGCAGGCACCAAGCCAAGCCTTTCACACTCGGTGAGCCCTCAGGGTGACATCTGGGAACTGTGGTTCAGGGAAGGGAAGTGCTCACCCAACGTCAGCAGCTAGTGAGTGGCAGAGCTGACCTCCAGCCAAGTTGCCT
>PVLC010013184.1:0-42350 GCA_004027655.1 Graphiurus murinus | reverse complement strand
TCCCTCCCTCCCTCCCTCCTTCCTCCCTCCCTTCTTCTCCCTCTTTGTTTTTGGTAGTACTGGCAAATGAACCCAGGGGTGTTTTCCCTCAAAGCTACACCATATGCTTTACTTTTTTTTAAACAACATCTCACTAGGTTGATGAGAGTTTCACTAAATTCCTGAGGCTTGTCTTGAATCTGCAATCCTCCTGCCTCAGCCTTCCATATATTGGGTTAAAAGCATGTGCCACTGTCCCAGGCTTCCTTTCTATAAAATACAATTATTGGTTAAAGAATGATTTATTTTCAGAAATGCTCTATCCACTTAGATTAACTGCACCTAAAACAGGAACATTCTTAACCTGAGAGTTTTCATTTAGAACTTGCTGATTCAATAGAAAGACATCAAATTATATCCACTGTTAATTTTAAATTACCTCAAAGTATTTAATTAACACCTCTTCAAACAGAAAAGAAATAAGGATACTTTCCACTAAAACCAATGAAGACCACTTAAGAGATTTTCGTAAATCAAATTTAAACCTTGTATCCATTCAAACCCTTTAACAATTAAGAAGATTCAGGGTAGGGATGTATATAAAGCAATTAGTAGCTTTGGGAAATGAGTGGGGGAATGACACTAAGTAAGATTTGATTAAATGTTGAAATGAAGTGAGGCTGAGCCTTTGCACAATTGTAGAAGAGAAGTCCAATCCCTTAGGTACATGTTAAAACAAGAAGAAAAAAAAAAACATAAAATTCATGAGCTCACTGAAAACCATTAAATTTGAGTGAGCACACGAGAAGCTAGTCAGACATGAGGTTTTGAAATTTCAATACTAGGGGGGAAATAAAATCGGGCTGGGCCACTTGACCCAGTAGCTCTATCATTTGCTTGACAGATGGTCCAGGCTAGGTTGCCCAAATTCTATGGACTCTTTTTTTATTCTTATTTTAACTACACATTATACAGTTTTATTAAATCAGCATCAGCATTTCTTCAAATGCATGTGCAGTGGTTTGGATGTGGTTTCAGTGTGTCTCCCACAGGTTCATGTACTGAGTGCTTTGTGCCTGGTGTGGTAATACTGAAAGGTGGTGAGACCTTTGAAGGTGGGATCTAGTGGGAGGTAATTAGACCATGGAGCCACTGCTCTCAGGAAGGGATTCCTGCTCTTCCCCGGAAATGCTTTTTTTTTTTTTTTTTTTTTTTTTTTAAGGGAAGTCCCCAGAGAGCAAATTATTACGAAGTAAGGTCACCTTGGTTGCTTGATTCCTTTGGCATATGGGCAGTCCCCTTTCTGCTTCTCTGCCATGTGGTTATATATTTGGGGTCCCTTACCAGAGATCAAATGGGCCTCTCAATCTTGGATTTTCAGCATCTAAAACTAAGAGCTGCATAAATCTCATTTTGTGTAAAGTTTTGGAATCTGGTATTTTATTATAGGAATAGAAAGTATACTAAGACAGCATTCCAGGAAGCACCCATTCCTTGGGCAGCTGATATATACTCAAGTATACAGATTAGCATTTAATGGCAAAATCTTTTTAAGAAAGACTGGGTTAAATGGATTTAATTAGCACTTTTTTTTTCTTGGAGTTTTTGCTAGGCTAATGGGCCTTGTGAGTCTCCAGGGTGATTGCCCTGTCTGCTCACTTGACAAAAGAATCCCTTGTTCTTAGACATGATCTTGGAACTGAGTTGAGCAGAACACATGTTGGAAAGTCCCTGATGAGGTGATCTCTGAAGACCTTGGCAGTGCCACATCCTTTGAATCTTGATCATCTTGTCTGCACTTTCACTCTAGGTACATTCATGAGCTGGAAAGGATGTTAATAGGCATAACACTTTTGACAGTAATTTACTAAGACTCCTTGATGAGGACATTTAATTAAATATTCATTAGTTTCAAAGCTAAGCCTTGTTAACCATGGATTGATTTCAAGTGTGTATCAAACAACCTTCCCATTTTAAGTTCTCTTTATTGTTGAAAAGGTACACCCTCACTAAACCCTAAAAGTTAAGATTATTGAATCAAAACACACATTTCTTCCCTGCATTTTAGGTTTGCGAGTCCTTTCCCTTTTTGACAAAGAAGATTGCTGAGTGGAGACAGAATTAAACTTCATACAATAAAAATACAGTATGTCAACCGAAAAAGACAGGATAGTACATTGAGGTGATAAAGTAAAGGGATTAAATGGTCTAGAGTCAGCTGAGACTTGCCAAACTGATGGAGAGTCAATTCTTTAAGTGCTCCAGGGTGTTGTTCTCATGTCTACCCAGGGTGCTCTAGGATGTAACCAGTGTGTATATTACTGAATATTTACTAAAATCTATGAATTAAGCATAGCACCTTCATTTTTTGGTAACTAGTTTAATGTTTTCTAAATAAACCTCAATCTATTAGATGTTGCTTAAACTCAAACTTGTTAATTCCACATACTTGATTCTCTTCAAATTTATGAAGTCAGACCAGAGACTTTGCAACTAATTGAAGAGGGCATAGGCCCAACACTTCAACACAAAAATTTCTCAACAAGACCCCAAAGGAACAAGGATTTCAATGGAAGATTAATATATGGGACTACATTAAACTAAAGAGCTTTTGTGCAGCAAAGGAGACTATCAAGAGCCTAAACAGAGAGTCAACAGAATAGGAGAAAAAATTTTGCCAACTACTCCTCTGATAGAGGACTAATATCTAGAATATACAGAGAATTCAAGAAACACACCACTAAGAAAACAAATAACCCAGTAAAAAATGGACAAGTGAACTAAATAGATCCTTCACAAAAGAAGAACTACAAATGGCCAATAAATGTATGAGGAAATGTTCATCATTAGCAATCAGAGAGATGCAAATCAAACCTACTCTGAGATTTCAGCTAATCCCAATTAGAATGGCAATCATTAAATGCACAAATGACAATAAATGCTGGCAGAGGTGTGGAGAAGTAGGAACTCTCATATATTGTTGGTGAGATTGCAGATTAGTGCAACCACTTCGGAGAACAGTATGGAGAATCTTTAGATGAGTGACAATGAACCCACCATATGATCCAGCAATACCACTTCTTGGTATCTACACAAAAGAATGGAAACCAAACTACCAGACTAATCCATGTGTATCTATGTTTATAGCTGCACCATTTACAAATGCTAAACTATGGAACCAGCCAAGATGTCCATTAACAGATGAATGGAGTACAAAACTATGGGATATGTACACAATGGAATTCTACTCAGCCATGAAGAAGAACAAAATCATACCATTTGCAGGGAAGTGGATGGAACTAGAAAACATTATTTTAAGTGAGATTTGTCAGTCACAAGTAAAAAATCGAATGCTCTCCCTAATATGCAGAAGCTAGGGAGAAAGTGAATCAAAGCAGGGATGCTAGACTAAGAAAGAGAAATCTTAGACAAGGAAAAAAGGCAAGCTAACCAAAGGTGATGGGGGCAGTGAGGATATGTTCACAAATATATCAAAGTCAATCACTAAGCCAAACATGAGAAATAGGAAGGGGGGAGGAAATAGGGTGGAAATTAGAGAAGGGTTAAATGAGAAACGTATACATATATGCCTCTGCCAGCTTGTACCTCATAAAGATGTCTAATTACAATGCACAAAAAAAGAAGTTTTCTCTTATTTAAAACAAAAGCTTTCATGTAAAATTTCAGTCTTTTAGACTGAAATTAAAGTTAAAATTTTAGTCTTCCTATTTTTCTTCCCTAAGGATGACATTGGGGTCATTAAGAGGCTCCTACAAACGGTACCCTTCTTCACTACTCAAGGTTTGGTCTGACTGAAAATTAAGTATAGAATTAAATGAAGTATCCAAAATGCCACATTTCATTCAATTCAATAAAATGTACACTTGTTTTTAAGAAATATCATTATTTTATATATTTTAGAAAGATAACATGACTTTCTACTATTTGACAAAATATTTTCATGTAATTTATAATTTTATACTAAGAGAAATTTAGATGTAGTTGTTCTCTGATATTTATATTACATACTGCTCTTCTTGGTACTATTCTGAGAGGGAGAAAGTGAGGGAACTGTGCCTTTTTCCTGCCTACACTTCCTCATGGTTAAAATAGGTTAAAGATTGAAATTATCTTCATTTTTAGTTGAAAATATTCTTTACATTGTTTCCTTTTCCTTTTTACCCTGTGTTTTTCCCAGGCCTATCATGGCCAGACCACCTAATTAAAGGACAAGATGATAATATAATTAATTTTTCAAATTAGGATCGCTTTGAGTATAAAAAGGGGCACTATTAATAATTATATTTGGAAGAAAACAAACCAGGGAAAAACCAGAGACAAGCAGGCTAGCAAATCCCATGATGTGGCCTTCACAGCTCCTTCACAGAGATGGCCTCAGTTGCAGAGTCAGCTCATCCGACATCACACTCATTTCTCAGGACTCCTCTCATTCCAGTGATCAGTCCAGTATGTAGATGTGTGTAGCAGGGTCATGGAGTGGCTTTTCACCTCTACTTAGAACTCAGTAGAGTCATCTCAGCTTCCCGTAGATGACCTGGGGCCTCTACTGAGACTGCATTTCAGCTTCCTTTTTTTTTTTTTATTTCTGCTCAGTTCTGTTTCTGTTCTTTTCCTTCTACAAGTGTAAAACCTCAGAGTATTTCCCAATCAACCTGTTTCACTCTGATGTCCATCATCCATCTCGAACTGCTCAGGGAAACCAACCTGAAACCATTGGCAAACTGGAATTCAGGGTCACCCTATTGGTGATGGAGAGTGATAAAAAGTGTACAGGCAATCTACTACATATAAATTACATTTTGAAAAATGTGTACGCACATAAGGGCATGGAGTTTTCAAAATATTGCAAAAGTAAAATTTGAAAAATATCCCTATTACTTTATGAAGTTGGAGACAACCCAACCTCACGTAAAAATCTAATCAGATTTGAGAAAATGAATGTGAAAGACCTAAGATCATGTCTGACATGCAATAATTTAAGAAATAGCCAATCGTATTTTTTCCCTTTTCCATTCTTCAATTTTCCTAAAAAATGAGAATTTTACTTTTTATACAAAAATGTGTTTTTATTCTGTACTTCTTTGTCTTAGATATCCCTAAACCTCATTACAGGATGTATGAGTATAGTAAAGAGGTCTACAATACCAAAATGGTTAATATTATAATATGAATATAATAATATACTATAAAGGACCCCTTTAGCAGGATGTGATCACACATCTGTAATGTCGGTACTTGGAAGGCTGAGATCGGAGGATTGTAGGTTCAAGGACAGCCTCAGCAAGTTAGTGAGACTCTCAGCAACCTAACTAGACCCTGTTTCAGAGCAAAAAAGTCAAAAGGCCTGAATGTATAGCTTACAGGTAGATGTTCCTGAGTTCAATCTCCAGGATTACAAAATGGAAAAGGACCCTTTAATAATATCACTTATTGTGACAACTTCCAATATACATTAGAGTAAATATCCTGTCTAGCATGAACACAAAACTTTGTTTTAAAATAATTTCCTTCATTCATTTACTCATTTATTCCATATACATTCATTTTTAGGGGTGTCTACTATGAGAAAACTACTTACTGAAGGTGTAAACATTAATACGATTAAAGAGTGAAAACAAATGTTTAAATGAACATGTTAAATGTCATATGTTCTGATAGATGGATGCCTGGGTATTGCAGGAGCTTGAAGAAGTAGCAATTGTCCATGCCAAGAAAAATCAAGAAAACTTTCCAAAATAAGGTGGAAACAGATTGGATCTTATTTCTGGAAGAAAAACAGCAGTCTACAAAAACTTCTAAAATGTGTAAAACAATTTAATGCAAAGAAAATAATTCAATTCAAGGTATATAGGTATTACAGAATCCACAATATCTAGTAACTCCCAAGTGATTTTAGAGATTGCTATGTAATGTTTGTACATGAAGGAAGTAATGTAAGGGGATGGAAGAGACAATAATACTTAAACTTTACTGAGCATCTACTCTAAGCAGGAAAAAATTCCAATCATTTGCTTAGATGAAATAATTAAATTTTCATAATAAATCTTTGAGTTTAGAAATATCATTATTGCCATTTTACATGCTTGAAACAGGGACACCAAAAGATGGAATAACTTGTTCAATGTCACACTTAGAGCAAGTGACTAAGCCAGGATTTTAACCAAAGCAGCATGGCCTTGTATAGCAAGATCTAATCCCATGCACTACTCTCTCATTATTTTGAAGCTGATATGGTACCATTGGAGTTTATACCTCAACTTTGATGCATATTTTTTATTGGTGCATTATAGTTTTGCATCATAGTGAGGTTAAAAGTGATAGAAATATATGTGTCTACAAAGTTCATTATATGTTTCCTTCTGTTCCCTCCTATTCTCCACAGATAATACTAACATTAATATTGATAACTTTATATATGAACAAAGGTCTAATTGAATCATGTTCTTTATCAGAGCTCCCCTTTTGCCTCCACAACTTTCTCACCAAATCCCATTCCACTATCCTATCAGTATCCCCCCTCATTTATTTGAAGTCCTCTCTGTTTTCCACTTTCTCTCTAGTTTCCACATATTAGTGAAAAGTATAACTTTTCACTTTCTGTGACTGGACAGCCTCCACTTAGCATAATATTCTTAAGTATCACCATTTCCCTAAAATGACATATTTGTATTATTTTATGGCTGAATAAAATTCAATTGTGTGCATATAACCATAATTTCATAATCCATTCATCTGTTGATGGACACCTAGGCTAGTTCCATGGTTTTACTATTGTGAATAGTGCTGTTATAAACATGGATATGTATGTATCTCTATAACAATCTGACTTCAATTCCTTTTGGAAGCCCAAGGAGTGTTATGACTGAGCCTGATGTTGGATCCATCTCCAGTCTTTTAAGGAACTTCCACACTGACCTACGTAGTGGCTTTATTAATTTCCAACCCACCAACAGGGTACAAGAGTTCATATTGCTGGGGAAAATCAGTTAGTCATATGAGATCCAAATGAGGATGTCCAAGATGAGGATATCAGAAGTTGATTTGGGAAAAGAAGTGTCACAGCAAAGAATGATACATTTGACATGTCTTAAATCTAGGTATTTATAGTGTCTAGCAGCAGAATTTTAAGTTGTACCTTCTAAAATTTGCAGATTATCAATATAATAACTTCAGCCTTTGGAGGCTGAATGTGGAAGGCAACTTTCATTTAAAATTATAATGATTAACAATATTAAAATAATTTAATTTCAAATCATGGCCCTACTTATCACCAACTTTAAGACTTTGAACAGATTACCTAATATCCCATCCAACATTTTTTCTCTTTAAAATGGAAATATATAGATAGATAAATATAAAGATGGACAGATAGAGATAGATCTAGACAAATAATATATTTTTCAAAAAGGGCATTTGTGGTGATCTAGTAAAATTCTGAAATAATATACTCTTAAAAAATTCTAGTTTTCTTTTCCTATGACCCTTCAGAATATTTAAAAAAATAATTTTCTGTTTCTGAGGATTAAATGCTAATGAATGACACGCTATAGATTTTCTCTGAGAGAGATGTTTTTTCCTGTTTTGATGTACATTGAAAATATTCCTTCCACAGCAGTCATTTTGTTTAAAACTCAGTAACTTTGACCTTACAAAGTCAATATTGTTGTTTGTATTCCTTGAGTTTGGCAAGAAACAAGGTCCCAAGCACTGAAGCAAATCTTTTTCTGTCTCCCTTGATCTATTTTTCCTGCCTTGAAAAAAATGTTCCATGTATTTGACTCCTCTATTTATATCTCAATTCACAGTGTTACCAGATTTGCATGTTCACATTCACGTTTTCATTTGTAAGATTTATATAGAACATGTCCTTTGCATAAGTGTGCAACATAAAATACAGTCTGTATATAAAGAATAAAATTCATTTCTTATCTATGAATATATGAGCCCCAAACATAAATTCAATGATGATACTCCACTGAGAGAAAAAATTCCATGCATTGAGAAACTGTGTGGGGAACTGCAATGCTGAAAATTGCTCAGCAAGAATAGCAGTGGGCTAAATCTTTCAGGGGAGAGCAGAGAGAAGGAGTCCCAGAAGTAGCTACAGCAAGAAAGAGAACAAGTGGATGGTGGTACTAGGAATGTCAAAAGAAGGGGTAACCAGCAGAGAATTCAGTAGAGGGGCTACTAGTTTCTGCATATTATGGAAAGCATCTGATATTTTACTTTTTGTGACTGACTAATCTCACTTAATGTTTTCCAGTTCCATCATTTTCCTTGCAAATAACATGATTTTATTCTTCTTTATGTCTGAGTAGAATTCCATTGTCTAAATATCTTATAGTTTTTAATCCATTCATTTGTTGATGGATATCTTGACTGGTTCCATAGCTTGACAATTGTGAATAGTTCAGCTATGAACATTGATACACATGCATTAGTCTGGTAATTTAGTTTCCATTATTTGGGTACATACCCAGAAGCTGTATTGCTGGATTATATGGTAAATTCATTTCCATTCACCTGAGGATCCAAAGTGCTTTCCAAAGTGGATGCAATAATTTGCAATCTCACTAACAATAGAGTTCCCACTTCTCTACATCCTCTCCTGCATTTGTTGTTTTTGTTTTTTTGTGTGTGTGTTTTTAATTATTTCTATTCTAATTGAGATTAGGTGAAATCTCAGGGTAGTTTTGATTTGCATCTCTCTGATTGCTAATGATGAACATTTCTTCAAACATTTATTGGTCAAATGTCTATTTAATTCACTTGCCCAGTTTTTGATTGGGTTATTTTTGGGGGGGAGCAGTGATTTTCTTGAGTTCTCTGCATATTCTAGAGATTAGTTCTCTATAAGAGGAGTAGCTGACAATTTTTTTTTCCATTCTGTTGGATATCTGTTGAGGTCCTTGATAGCTTCCTTTGCTGCACAGAAGATCTTCAGTTTAATGCAAACCTATGCATTGATCTTCCTTTTAATTTCTTGTGCCTTTGAGATCTTGTTGAGAAAGTGTTTACCTTTGCCTATGTGTTGAAGTGTTGGACCTATGCTCCCTTCAAGTGGCTGCAAAGTCTCTGTTCTGGTTTCCAGATCTTTGATACATCTTGAATTGACTCTTGTGCAGAGTGAGAAAGTGGGATTTATTTCCATTTTTCTGCATACGTTTAACTAGTTTTTCCAACACGATTTGTTGTTTTTGTCCCAGTGTATGTTTTTTACTACATTCTAAAAATAAAATGCACTTCTCATAATCTGTATTAGTTATCACTAATTACAAGATAAATGCCCAAGTCTTAATAGATTGATCCAAGAGAAGTGTATTTCTTATTTACCTAGCGTTCAATCCACAGAAGGTAGGGATGGAGGAAGATGGTTGTGCTTGAGGGACTCCGCTGGTAGAGATTCTGCTCTTTCAGTATTTGACTTCAAAGATCAACCTGTATTTGAACAGCCAAGTAACATAAAGAAATAAGGGACAATGAAAGATCACTCAAGTTTCTATGGGCTATGAGAGGAATGTTTTTCATTCACATTTCTTGGCCATTACTTAGTTCTATCTAAATTTGAAGATGTTTAAGATATACAGGTTGTGGATGACTAATAACTCCAAACCATAAATAAGAAATATTAATTTTGATGGTCACATTGCCATTGATACCATAGTTCATGTTTTAGGTTTTTAGTCTGCTGAACATCCAATAAAAAACTCCTCCGCTTGGCTGAGGATAAATGGTACTCCTTTATTATCTTGAAGTTGGCTCTGATCTTCTTAAATATTCAAAAGTGGCAATGAGGAATTAAATCTTGCCTTTAATATCAAGGAAAGTTGGTCCCTACCATCTGGGATTTTACTCTTCTGACCTCTTCTTTCCTCCTCTATAAAATTGTGAGTGTATAACAACCCTTGACAATGTTACTCAAAAGTTACTTTTCTTGGCCCTGATGTCTTCATCTGTGAAAATGCGAAAAGTACAAAACATTTTATTAATGTTTCTATGAAGTCTGGAGATACAATATGTAAATTATGCAAACTCAGTGTTTGAGTGTCTAGCAAAAAATGGACAGATAAGCCGGGCGTGGTGACTCACGCTTGTAATCCCAGCATTCAAGAGGCTGAGACCGGAGGATCTGGGTTCGCGGCCAGCCTCAGCTACCTAGTGAGGCACTCCGCAACTTAGTGAGACCTGGTTTCAAAAAATAAAGAATAAAAAATAGGGCTGGGGGTATAGCTCGGAGGTAGAATGCCCCTGAGTTCAATCCCTAGTACCACACACACACAAAAAAAAATAGACAGATAATAATTGTTAGCATTTACTGAAATTATTTACATTATTTTCAAGCAATACCAACTTGCAAAGATTGTATCATGGACAACATTCTTGATATAACAGGAAAGTCCATGCATATGGACATCACTTTTAAATTATTGAGGACACACTGACAGTAATTTTGTTAGAAGCCTCTCAAATATTGGTGGCCTTCATAATGCAAGCTCGTATTGATGGTAGTCTTAATTTCAGCAGTTCCACCTGAATTAATTTAGAAATATGTTGGCAATCAATCAAACTGAATTGTTATTGTCACTATAGTATCTAAGTATTACTAATTCCTCAGTAAACCATCTTTAGTTTGTTTGAAAAACAAAATATCTCTGGTCATTTTTATGGCACCTCTGAACTTGAAGAGCACCACATATGATCTCAGACACTTGCTTCATTTTTCTTGACTATATACTTCTTTAGCAGATGACTTTTTATTTTTTATTTATTTATTTATTTGTTGTGGTACTGGGGATTGAACTCAAGGGCATTCTACCTCCGAGCTATACCCCAAGTCCTATTTTTTATTCTTTATTTTGAAACAGAGTCTCACTAAGTTTCGGAGTGCCTCACTAGGTAGCTGAGGCTGGCCGCAAACCCGGATCCTCCAGTCTCAGTCTCCCAAATGCTGGGATTACAAGCGTGCGCCACCACGCCCGACTAGCAGATGACTTTTTAAATTTGATATACCCGTCATTACTCAATATTTGAACATAAGAATATACACTAAATGTGTACTTGTTTTGTACTTACAACCATGTGCTAAGTAGGTATCTCCTAGTGTACTTACTGAGAAGGTATCTCCTGATAGTTGAAATTGATTATTTTTCATAATAGAAGCATCTTCTGGAACGCATAATGATAATGTTAACCTTCATATTTACTTTCTAAGGCATTAAATAATAGTTATTCCCTTGTTGTGTGGACAGAAAAGTGTGGGAATGGACAGCCTCTGAGCTCTACTGCAGCTCAGCTCCAAAAAAAAAATAACCTCCACCAGTCTAAGATATCTTGTCTATGACCTAAGAGAAATGATATTCACTGCTCAGTTACTGAAACCACTCTGCGTGAACAAAGTGACCATTATAAATATGTTAGTTCTATTTGAATCTAAGTCAGAACATTCTATGATAGCATTAGAAACTTCATTTTTTGAAAGTCTTGCATTTTTTTTTTAATGGAAAGTGGTTACCCTCTAAAAGTCACTAAATCTAGAATTCAAACAGGACACATTTTAAAGGAGACTGTAAATGCCCTGTTTGCTTGCTACTATTTACATATGTTTTCCAACACAATTTACTGAGGAATGAGATGAGATAAGTGGAAATGTTTGTTACGAAACTCTGTTCTTTGCATTTTAGCTACATCAGTGAAAGCAGTTTTCTGGATTCTAAGTGCTAGAAAATGAATTATTGAAGTGTGAAAGCGGAACTGGGTATTGAAAATTGCAAAACATGCAGAGACTGGCTGGCCAGTCTTATCAGAGGAGCTGGTTTTGTTCGAACTGCAGTGGTTAAACCTTAAAGGCACCTCTGCCTCCTTATTGGAAGCAAATTCTCTACCCCTTCTTTCCTACCTCTTGCCCCTGGAAAAAAATCCCATAGCTAATATGTTGTAAATGTTAATGAATTCAATGCCATTTCTTCCACTATCTCTTGCATTTTAATTGCCATATAGTCTAAACTAGTGATTACATTTCCCAAAACCCAAACCGGTACACATTGCCTGACACTTGGTCTGACCCTGGGCTATCAACTATGCCAGGATAAATAAGCAAGCTAATTCAGAGACTGAAAATATAGGATTTTCTAACCACTAAAAAATCTCATGGCATGCACCAAGTCTTTTCACTCCTGGACCAACATGGTCACCCTAGTAAATCATGAAAATAGACATGAGATGTATCACTTTCATTAAGATTCTTATTTTTCCACTTCTAGATGTGTGCAGCATTCTGAAAGATATCAGCTTTCAAGGAAATACTGAAATTTCTAGGGTATAATGTACATATATATATATATATGTATATGTATATGTATACATATATATATATATATATTTTAATATATATATTACTGGATTTCTGAGCAAAGTAGTTTCTTCTATGATTTATATTGAGAGAAATGAAAGCAAGAGGGGAGGGTGAAATTAAAATTACTAAATATTTAGTAGATGTTAGCTATTAAGTAAAATCCTGTTCTATTTTAAAAGATACAACTCAGGAATACACAAAGGGAAAGGGACAGAATGGGCAGGTGCAAAGAGCTTCCATGTCCTCTCTGAAAACACAATCCACTCAGCATATCTGTGTGCTCACCCACCTGGAAGTCCCTCAAACCTTATGGTCTCAGTGCTTTCATTAAAGTTTTATCAGGTAGGAATGATTGATTATATCATTGGCTATTGGTGATTGAACTCAATTTTCAGTCCCTCTCCCCTCCTCCGAGGTTGAGGTGGCTAATATCTTCTAATCACATGGTTGGTTTATCTGGTGACTAATTCCCACTCTGAAGCTGTCTAAGGGTCTGCCCGGAGTCACCTCGATGACACAAGCATAGGCATGGTCAAAAAGAGCTCAATGGATAACAAAGGACACTCAGGAAATCTCAAGGGTTTTGAGAACTCTTGTTCAGGAACCAGGGCAAAGTTAAAATCTATGCATTATGTTGCATAACACACACATACACACACACACTCACACACACACACACACACACATATATATATATAATTATTACATATATATGCATAAATATAACATACATAGTTATAATATTACATACATATTATATACTATATCGATCAATGTCATGGGTCACAGTAGGAGCTCTTTCCATGTCTATTTTTAAATTCTTTAAACAGGGCCTCTTGGTTCAGAGATAAGAAATTACTTAACAAACTAAGGGAAGGTACTACAAGATGGACCTGTATCAACCCAGACATTGTAGCACTTGTTCCAGGAAAGATTTATTCCAGAGAAGGGTCTGTTGGTGAATTACCTTAGGATCATTTGGCTGTTTGAAAGAATATCTATCCAATGATCACACTATTATTTTTAGCAGATGCATCATAGTTTCATGCTATTTAAAATTGAATGTAGATATCACTTTAAATAGTAGAATATGAATTATTTCTGAAAGTACCAGAAAATTAGTTGTCATAAATGATTCCTTAAGGATGAGAAGAATATAAGTTCACCCTTTCATGCCATCTCCTTAAGGTACCTATCTGAAAGGAGGAGAATTCAATATGTTCAAAGTATAACAAAATTTTCGTAAACTCAGATCCTATAACAACAATTTTAGTATTATTAAACAACTAACTTATTTATACAAATATAATTAATTAATCATACATTTGTATATTTAATTTTTTTGCTGCTAGACAGGAAGTTTGAAAGTGAAGACTATCTGTATTATTCACCACTCATTCCTAATACCTGATATATGAAGAATTTAAGAAAGCTTTGTTGAATAATTAAATGAATGAATAAGAAAAACCTCCTTTTGTATCTTGACCTCAGTATTTACTGACATTGAAAAAACAACTTAAATTTTCCAAGCCTGTTTCCTAAATATGTGTAAGAGTACTAACTTCTTTGAATTGTAGGACAACATTTAGTATGATACTGTATGTGGAGTGCTTACCATACAACATAGAAGACCATGTATTCAACAAAAGTTAGCTATTATTATGTAGACTGCAGTGCAGGGTACAGAATAGCAGGAAGTATGATATTATGATATTAAGTATGATATTATGATCTAGCACATTCTCATTAGTCTTTCAATATGTTACTTCATTAAAGCTATAATCACTCCATTCTAACTACTAGCATGTGCTTAGTAGATATTCATGCTACTTGAATGAATGTATACATGCATAAATAGAAATATAGTATTAAATTTCAACCAATTGTTGCTAGTGATATACCATATGATATGCACAATGAAGAATAAAATATAATCTCTTCACTACAGGTCTTAGCATATATTTGTAGAGGAAAAAAATAGATAATTGCAGTAAGGAATGACAAATACTGTACTGGGCATATCTAGAAATCAATGTTCAGACCTCCACATAAACAGAGCCACAGAGCAAGCAATGGTATCTTTAGAGTGGTAGTTTGTAGTGCAGAAAGCTTCTCCACATCTTTATGACTTTTATTACTTGAAAACAACATTGGCATTTTTGCATCCATTTCTCAGGTGCAGAAATTGAGGCTAAAGAATTTATTTATTTATTTATTTTCGGCACTGGGGATTGAACTCAGGGGCATTCTACCTCCGAGCTATACCCCAGCCCTATTTTTTATTCTTTATTTTGAAACAGGATCTCACTAAGTTGCAGAGTGCCTTACTAGGTAAGCTGAGACTGGCCGCGAACCCAGATCCTCCTGTCCCAGCCTCCCAAATGCTGGGATTACAAGCATGCGCCACCACACCCGGCTTGAGGCTAAAGAACTTAAATTATTTGTCCAAGACTTTGGAATCCTGGAAATGATAACCATGCATTTTGGGTCCCTGTATAGCATTCCTGACTACTATACAACACCCCCCCTTAATTCTAATCCTTTAGCAGCTAACAGTAGTAGCATTCCACCTACATGGCAATGGTTCTAATGCTAGAGGGCATATTATTACTCCTTCCATTAGTATTTCTTCATTAATTCACTTTATGTATTTTTAAATTTAAATTCATAACTTTAAAAATCTCTTAAATACTCTTATAAATTGATAAAGTATGCAGGGGACTTCCAATTAGAAGTTGCAGTGAGAATTTTTAGATTAAGCATGCTCAGACCAGGTGACTATCATCCTATGTAGAATAAGTCCTTAAAAATCAGAAATATAGTGCTACCAGTATTTATTTCAGGGGTCTGCAGTGTGGATTATAAATATAATACCTATTTAGATGCCAGAATGTGGTGTCCAGAACAAGTCAGAAGCTCAACATTTGTTGGTATTTTCCCCTTCCCTGTCAGGCTCTGCTATACTTGGAAATCTTCAGTGTCCCCCACAACTGCACATACAACTTTAATGTGCAAGAAAATGGCTTTAGAACTCCAGAGATGACATTGTTTAGAAATAGCATTGCAGGAAACACACACACACAGCAGTGCTGAAGACATATTGCATTTTATTTATATAAAGAAGTTAATGGCTTCTGTTATGTCTCTATCTACTCCCTCCCCCATTCCTCGACTGCAGCCCCGGCCCTGTTACTGGGCAGAGACTGTGCAATTCCAAAGATTTTTTGAACTGTTACAAATTAGAATCCACAAGGGAAAGGCTCACACGAGGACATCACAGGCGAGGTTATCATTTTCTCCTTTTGAAGTCGGGCTTCATATCTTTTTCTCATTACAATCATTACTTTGAAATATGATTTTTTTTAAACAGTAATTTTCTAGAACAAAAGGGATAATACCATATTTCAAAAGCTTTACTGTGAAATTAAACCTTTGAACTACTGTGAAAGAAATGATTCCCTCAAGGCTGCAAGGCTTAAAGGTTATTAAAAATTTAATTTTAAAGAAGGCATCCAGAAAAAAAAGTATATAAATGCTACTTAGAACCCAGATTGCCCAATTTAATAACTCCCATTGCTCCTTATTTTTAAATAATCTGAAAATGTGAACAAATGCACTCCATTTTTTTTCCAATGGCAAATCAGTATGTCAACAGATGGCTGGCACTGCTTGTTAACATCATCTATTTTCAACTGTAAATGCATGCAGTGCAGAGGTTCAGCTCCTATCTCTGCCTCCCCCACTTAACAGATAACAGTACAGCATAGAAGATGCATCAGACACTGGCTATTGCGGGTCAGAATCATTCCCCAAACTCCATATATTATTGTAGTTATAATTACTACAAGAGCAACTATCCAAACCACAGTATGAAAGGTCAACATTAAAGAACTAATGTGATCAAAAGAGTTTTAGCTTTCTGTCCTGTAAAATAAAGAGCAGTTTCTTCATTCTGTGATGTAGACGTATTACTACCTTCATTGCAAAGACAGACTGATGGTAGGTTGGCTGAGCTTCTCTGTGCCTCCATTTTCTCATCTGTAAATGAGCATAATTATAGTTTCTACCTCAACAATCTCACATAAGGTTGTCACGGAGATTAAATAAATGCATGTGTGTACAGTGCTAGAAACAGTGCCTGGCACACAGTAAGCACGATGTGTTATTTCAGCATCATAATTAATTTTTTCACTCTTACTGTTTGCAAGTAAGGTAACCCATTATTAAGATAAAAAAGTAAATAGAAAATGGTAAGTGTCTTTAAATAACTGAAAAGCAGGCAAAGGATATATATATATATATCCTATATATATATCCTATATATTCATATATATGTATATATATATGTATATATATATATATATATAGAGAGAGAGAGAGAGAGAGAGAGCGAGAGAGAGAGAGAGGCACAATGACAATAAAAAATTGCAGTACATTAATGACAAATGAAAGATATACTTTGTGTTTTGAATCTGCTTGGGTGGTGATGGTGTGTGTGTGTGTGTGTGTGTGTGTGTGTGTGTGTGTGTGTGTGTGTGTGTGTAGGGGCATGTGATAAGGGAAGACTTACACAAGGATGTCCTTCAGCAGAAGCATCCTCAACACCAAAGCATGAATGCTCATGGAGCATAAATAAAGCCGATTTCACTGGAAATTGCAGAAAAACAAATTAAATATTATCCTTGAATCTGCTTCAAAATAGCACTCACATCCCCTAAATGAGAATGTACAGGTTAGGGTCTAGGTATAGGTGGTTCCAACAACCTGCACATGTACTTATGATGCAAAATCAAGACTGGAATCCAATGTAGACATCACATTGTTTATAGTGAAATGCAACACAAATGCTAGCTATTGTTATTACTGCTCTGTATCCAAATTTTGAATTACAATGATCCAACACTTTTCTTCACATATATACTTTTTTTTTTATTGGTCAATTATAACCACATATCAGTGGAAAGAAGAAGTGGCAAACAAGACTATGAATGACAAACAACAATAAGTTAGACTATCCAAAAGGCTTTTGCCAAATTGGGAAAATACCCAGGCTTTATGTTTTAAATAAAAGCTATATTTCATGTCTTCAGTTTCTTACATAATCACCTATGTTAGCACAAAGATCTCCATAGAACTAATTAAAAGCAGTTCCAGTTTGCTCAGCAAGAACCAGATCTGTCTGTTTTTGACAGCATTTGCTCACTATGGTCTCATCAGTACAGTTTCTCATCCATGAATATAGTAACCTTGAAGTCACTAGAAATGCAAGATCTTCCACTACACTGCATGCTCCTGAAGAATAGTGACAATGCATTTGCCATTTGCTGTTGTTTCTTTAACACCTTACCTAGTGCTTGTCATACAGTAGGTGCCAGTAAATATTTAGCAAATGCTCATTTGTTAAAGTATGCCTTCCTGTGAGTATAACATGAACACTATTTGGTTCTTCACTTGAATGCCTTTGGGAAAAGGGTTGCTTCTCAATATTCAAAGGTGCTAGCTTATATTTAAAGTATGTTTATGGAGACTAGTGACATTTTCCTAGTGTGACTATAAACTATTATTTTCAGAATAATATACAAATAATTAAATTCCATTTTGTGCTTCCATGCAAGGCAAGGGACAAAGCCCATGTTTGCCCAACTAGGCTATCATCTTGGGCTCCTGCTCTCACATTGAGTTGTTGTGACATATTTTGTGGTATACCTTTGAATAGGTGAATGTTTGTAGCTGTTACATTACTTGGAAGCCTATAATAATTTTTTTTGTACTGGAGATTAAACCCAGGGACATTTTACCTCTGAGCTACACTCTCTGCCCTATTTTGAAACAGGTTCTTACTAAGTTGCTGAGGGCCTCATTAAGTTGCTGAGGTTGCCCTCAAACCTGCAGTTCTTTTTCTCAGCCTCCCAGTTCTGGGATTACAGGTGTTACCACCATGCCTGGCTGAGCCTATAATAATTTAAGTATTCTAGTGTGCTCATGTGTGAGAAATTAAATGTAATAAAATATTTATAATGAAAAAGATGCATCCTGTTCCTCTTTAGAAGTCCTGTGTGTTTCCTTTTCTTCTTCTTATCTAGAGTTAAGAAAAGCAAGCCATTTACAATATTTTGCAAAGACTATGCAGTCTGCATAATAGACAATTCCTTATTAGTGTGACTGTTGCTCTCCTAAATGCCTAGTATGTCACTGAAAATGAATTTTCTCATTAACCTCAAACATGCCAACTTGTCAAATTATGATGAACCAAGTAAGACTGCACCCACAAATTGAACTGCCATCATTGCACTTATATGGCTTTGCCAATTAGTCTATAAATAACACATTTTTAATATGGTTCAGAGTTTTGAAAAACTAAACCACTTCTGGATATTCTCAAATACAATAATAGCAAAAGAGATTATCCAAAGAATGGGAAAGAAAATGATTTACCCTTGTTAGAAGAAACAAAAGTTGTTTAAAGGAACAGGGATCAGATGATCATGAAGACATTCAGCAAGTATTTATTGGACATCTGATCTCTACATACAATTTTGTTAGGTATAATAGAAGTGATATTACAAAAGTCACTAGGATTTTTCCTTCAGTAGAAAATTATTATTTAGCAAGTATTTATTACACCTACATTGCATATAATGCAGACTCAACAATTGAGTGCAGAGATAAATAAGACAAATTATTCTGTTAATGGAACTGAGACTTGGTGGAACAATCAGATAAGCAAATATTTAGGGAAGAAATTATATGGTAGTAGTGGTGGCCTATGTAAATGTACAGAGGCAAAATGGTAGGAGTGAAGAATAGAAAGATAGTCTGCCACAACAGGAAGGATTTGTAAACTAGGAAATTGTCTAATGTAATTTCAAAATTCAGGCCATGTCTTAAGATTGAAGGTTACTTAGTATTTTAATAACTTGGTGATTGTTTGAATCATAGTTTTTGAGTTTTCCAACACACATTTATAGGAAGCTCTGAGAGATGCATAGAGAGCTGGAAGCTACATCAGTGGCAGAGGTCAGTCTCTCCTCTATTTTAGTGAGCAATCCATTGTAGCTTCTATCATGCCCATCCCATCTGACAAAGACAAAGGAAGGTGAAAATTAACAGGAGCCAGATTCCCCTAAAGGCGTATCAGAGAGCTCCTCCTGTGCCTTGGTCATTCCCACGGAGGGTTCTCACCCTTATATTCACAACTCTATAAACTATTTTAAACTCCCTTTATTCTTTTATCTAAAAAGAGTTTTAGAAAATATAGTTTTCTCCATCAAGTTTTATTTCCAATGATGTCTTAGTGCCCTATGATATTCTACAGTCCTGTGTATGTCTAAATGTTTTACCCAAGCCGGGCGTGGTGGCGCACGCATGTAATCCCAGCATTCGGGAGGCTGAAAGCGGAGGATCCGGGTTCGCGGCCAGCCTCAGCTACCTAGTGAGGCATTCCGCAACTTAGTGAGACTCGGTTTCAAAATAAAGAATAAAAAATAGGGCTGGGGGTATAGCTCGGAGGTAGAATGCCCCTGAGTTCAATCCCCAGTACCGCAAAAAAAAAAATAAAATAAAATAAAATAAATGTTTTACCCATTAATGGGAGATTACAAAGAACTACTAAAGAGTTAAAACAGAAACATAAGAGCAGTTTTGTAATTTAGAATAGTCATTAGCTGAGTTTATACTTGCAAGGTATATAGAAACATGACTGGCATATAGTAAGCAACAGTAAAGGTGAGTTGTTACATTAACAACCATATAACTACTGCTACTATTACTACAGTCAAGAAAGGGAAACAAGATATAGAATAACACTTCCATTAAATACTCACCTTTAAATAACAGACAATTTTTGTCTCCTCTGCTAATGTATGAACCATGAAAACAAAAAGGACTAATCTTGTTGGCCAATTTGTGCCCAGCTTTTAGAATTGTTCAAGAAAAATATATAAACTAAAAATTAAGCTAATTAAAGCCATGTGCAGTGATACAATGGGGGCATGCCTGTAATCCCAGTACTTGACAGGCAGAGACAATAGAATTGAAGATTTTAGGCCAGTATCAACAACTTATCAAGACTTTGTTTCCAAAAAAAGGGGAGGAGAGCCTGGGGGCAAACCTCTTAGGTAGAATGCCTCTGGGTTCAATGCCCAGTACCACACACATACACACAAAAGATTAAACTAATACTCAAACCCTTGAGGACTGTTTTGAGTTGGTATAGTGAGCTAATGTAATTTTTCCCACAGAGTGAAGTTGATATGAATACTCAAATTTTATGATTTAACTTAAGTATATTGGTTCATATCACAGAATAGGAAATGAGAGAGAGACATGAAAATAAGAGATGGGGAGAGAGTTTCTTTCTTTCTTTCCAATGAGGATTGAACCCAGAGGCATTCTACCTCTGAGCTACACCCCAAGCTCTATTTTATTTTTTATTTTGATAAGTGTCTCATTAAGTTGCTGAGGCCTCAGTAATTCGCTGAGGCTGGTCTCAAATTTGAGATTCTCTTGTCTCAGCCTCCTAAGTATTGGGATTGCACATATATGCCACCATACCTACCTGATTTTCTCCATTTAATTAAGAAATGATATGACCTCACTATTTCTCGATGTTTTAGTAGAAAGATTATTTTTGTATTATTTTGTGTTAGAAAGTTGTGAGGATGAGATAAAGTTTTTAGGAGAACAAGAAAAGCAAGGGAGATAAATGAGCGGAGTCTCAACCTATAGACAGTATCTCTACAATGCCTGACAGTGAAAGGAAAGGGTAGGTACAGAATGACAGCTTCATTTCCTCAAGAAGTCAAATGTGGCTCATTGTAAATCTTGCATTCAGTTACATTTGAAAGGAGAATTATAATGAGTAATAAATGACATTTCATGGCAATCTTTGGTGAAAAGTAATTGGTACACATAGCTTCACAGCTAAGGTTCAGCTTCTACATAAAATGGGAATATAGTAGATTTTCTCTCTTACATGGAATACTGATTAAATGAAAAAGCATACAAATTGCTTAACATGTTGGAATATACTGAGGATCTGTAGATGTGAAAATTTGTTGTCCTAGGTTTTCGTGAGAGAATAGTAGTTTGGAAAATGAATTGGCTTTCCCTAGCTTCTGTCTCTTTACTAGAAACTGAAAGCTGGGACTCTAATTTGGGAATTCAATAAAAATTTCATTCAATACAAATTTTGCTGACTTTTTTGGGGGTACTAGAGATTGAACCCAGGGGTATTCTACCTCTAAGCTACATCCCTATCCTTATTTCATTTTTTTTAAATTTTGAAACAAGAACTACTAATTTGCTGAGGCTAACTTGGAATCTGAAATCTTCCTGTCTCAGCTTCCCAAGTCTCACACCTGGGATTATAGGTGTGCATGCCTACACTCAGCTGGGTGACTTTTGTTTAAGTCATAGAGATTTTTTTCATTTGCCTATCTTGATAATAACATTTTTTTCTTGTTTCATAGTTAATATTTGTGTTAGATATTTGTTGGGACTAAATAACTGAGAAAATAAATTTAGAGGAGGAAAGATTTATTGTGGCTCATGTTTTCAGAGGTTTAAGTCCATAGTTGGCTGGCTCCATTGCTTCCGGGCCTGATGCAGGGCAGGGCAGTATGGCTGAAAGCATGGTGGATCAAAGCTGCTCAAGTCACGGGGACCAGAGGAAAAGAGAAGGAGGAAAGGGCCAGGGACAAGATACATCCTTTCAGAGTATGCTTTCAGGACCTACTTCCTCCAACAAGGTCTCACCTCCTACAGTTTCCACCACTTCTCAGTAATGCCATTAAATTATTGGTTCATCAATTGATTAATCTATTGATAAGGTCAGAACCCTCATGGTCCATTTTTTCCCCAAGAGCCCCACTACTGATTATTAGAGCATTGGGGACCAATCCTTCAACATAAGAGCCTTTTGGGGGACATTTTAGATCCAAATCATGAAGATATTTTTAAAGAATTTTAAGACTTTTTACTTCAATTAAAAATGAGTACATTGATGATCAAACGTGAATCATCTCCCCACATATTAACATTAATGACTTCTGTCTGAGCTTTCTTTAGATTCTTAAAATTAAAAGAATACTCAGTTTGAAAATGGGTTACACAGAGATTTGCACATGTCTCCATGTAGAAGGAAAGGAGCCAGGCTAAGAAGAAGATGAACACCAGAGATGCAGGGTTATTCCTGGAAGCTAGGTTTCTAGGCACCTTAAAATCTGGGAAGGAGATGAATCAACGATATGTGTGCAATAGTTACATTTAAAAAGAGTACTAGACACCTCTTGGGATATACAGTTAAAGGATGAGGCCCCAAAGTGAGCAAAATAACTAACATGGTTGAAAGGGTACGGCACTATGTTTCCTTCCTATCACTATCATTCAGTACCAACGACATGTCAAACATTGCTCTGTTAGCTAGATACCATTAGTATATCATATTTTCCTCTTTAATAATACAGTATTGCCTGGTGTGGTGGCGCAGGCTTGTAATCCCAGTACTTGGGAGGCTGAGACTTGAAGATCCGGGTTTTTGGCCAGCCTCAGCTGCTTAGTGAGGCCCTCCGCACCTTAGTGAGACCCTGTTTCCAAATAAAGAATAAAAAATAGAGCTGGGGATGTAGCTTGGAGGTAGAATGCCCCTGAGTTCAATCCCCAGTACCGCAAAATAAGTAAATAAGTAAATAAATAAATAAAAATAAAAATAAAAATAAACAGGGCTGGGGTTGTAGCTCAGAGGTAGAATGCCCCCAGGTTCTATCCCCAGTACTGCAAAATAAATAATAATAATAATAATAATAATAATAATAATAATAATAATAATAATACAGTATCAACATCCTCCTCAAATTAGCATGTTCATCAAGAGCACAGCTTCTAGATATCCTGCATTTTTCTGGGTACCCCGCTTCTCCAGACAAGTGCTAAGCTTGCTGTTTATGAAAACTGGAGTTCATCTTTATCTATCAGAGATACTGAAAAGTATCATATATGATTAGGAGAGAACAACTAGTCTCAAAGGGCATTTATGTAATTTTGTCTCAAGAGGCAACAACAGGAATGAACGATTTGGAGGTGTGCTGGTGATCCTGACTCTGGAAAACTCTTAAGACACTTCAACAAGGTCCCTCCCAACATACAGGAAGCAGAGTGAGCAGAGTATCCCCAAAGCCCTTTCCAGACCAAATCTGTACATGCATGAGATGATTAACACTGTGTGTCCAGATCTTAGTACACAATTTCTCAGATAAATACCTCGGTAGTACTCAGAACAGAAAGACCTTGCCTGCTTTGACCTAGGTAGGTTAACCCAGCAATGGGTAGGTGTGATTTTCTGGGCTGCTGAATACCATTGGGGACTCCTGTGTTTGATCCACTGATTAAAGGCTCTCACCGGAGCCGGTGTGTTCTGAATGTTGTTTACTGCATGCTCCATGATTAAAGGGGGTTAGAGCAGACCTGCAGGGATGATGCTTTTCACCACCTCCTCCTCAACTCCCTCAGCCCGTTACACACACCGCAGTAAGACAGGCCCTTCGGGTTTGCCCAGAGCCACTTAATTGAAAATTGCCTCAGGCTCCCTTACTGCAAAAAGGAGGGGGAAGAAGAGAGCTTTCATCTATCTGTACATGCTTCCAGAACTACAGCTCTATGAATACCCATACTTCTGTTACTACTCTCCAATAAGCACCTGCTGCAGATGTAGATGGGTGTGATTTTCCAAAAGAAAGCTCAAGCTGCCCTGATATCTTCAGATGCTTATGAGTGTTAGGGAAAGACTGCTGTTGAATGGCACAGAATCATAATGCCACTGCCTTATTAGTCTGTGATGACCTTTGATTTGGTTCTTTTTCTCTAAAGTCTAGAATTACTCTCAGAAGTTCAATAAACTATCAAATTTCCATCCGAAGGGAAAAAAAAGAACATTTTTTAATTTAAAAGGCCCACAGAGTTTCCAAAGTGATTAACTGTACTTTTCATGCAATAGGCAACAGTTCTTAGATCTTCAAACATTTTTTTTTTCTTTCTTTCTTTCTTTTTTTTTTTTTTTTTCGGTACTGAGGATTGAACTCAGGGGCATTCTACCTCCGTGCTATACCCCCAGCCCTATTTTTTATTCTTTATTTTGAAACAGGGTCTCATTAAGTTGCAAAGGGTCTCACTAAGTAGCAGAGGCTGGCTGCAAACCCGGATCCTCTGGTCTTATCCTCCCAAATGCTGGGATTACAAACCTGCGCCACTAAGTCCTGCTTGTCTTCAAATATTTTTATCGGCAATGATTCCAATTTAGCAAAACCATGTTTTAGTACAGGTGATTAAGCAGATATCAGTTATTCATGGTTTTCCTTGCTTAACACTAAGCATGATTCATTATTTGGCAAAGTTTTATCAACTTATTATTATTCACTACCTAAAAAGAGCAAAAATAAATATTCCCCCATATGTCACATTACAATATTGTCTACATTCCCAAAGAATGTTTTTGTCATGCTAGTTATTATGGTATCTTCTTTTAAACACATTTTCCTTTGTTTTTTTGTGTATTTTAATCCTTTCTGTAATAGTTATTCACTTGGCAACCTTGGACAGATTAATGTACTTCTTTAAATCTAAATGCCCTTTGAGACAAGTTGATCATTCCTAATCACATGTAATAGCTTTCAGGATTTCTGATAGGTACTAGTATAAATTAATAAATATAATTTGCATCTTTATATCTATCTTTACTTAAAGTGGGATATAACTTGAACAATATGAGATAAATATCTAAGGATCATACACTTTTCTTTTAATTTATTGGAATTCAGTACACCTATATTGAACACCTACCAGCCAGACACTGATAATTTTTCTTTTCAATCACATATAAGGTAGGTATTCTTCAGCCACACAGATGAGGAATATGTATCTCAAGAGTATTTACAAACTTGTTTAGATTTCACAAGTGATATTTAGAATTTTAATCCAGGTTGTTATCAGATATGAGCTTTCTTTGGGAAAATACAGCTCCTCTTATCATGTCTTAGATGGCATGAAGTTAATGTCATCATATGCTAAATTTCAAATAAGCTGAGCAGAGAAAGGAAAAGATGGGTGCTATTGAAAATCTAGGAAAGAGAAAATGGGAAAAAATAGAAGTGAAATACAAGATGAGCAGTGTATCTGTCAGGAAAGTCATACTACCATATAAGTCATGCTTTGGAACATTTGCGCAATGTTGGAAAATATATTCTGCTATCATTTCCTTTCTCATTCTTTCAATAACCTCCCTCTACTGTCTGCACAAAAGTCTTTTCATTATTATAGATTTGGGTCTTACTTCAGTAACCTGGCTTTTTCTCAGGATCTGTGTTCTGTCAGCTACCAGAAACTGAATGCCAACAGCTCCAGAGTCACTTGTTGTTCTCTTCTACAAATGGTTGTGTGGTACCACCTCTGGAAAGAGTTTACAGATCAATTCCTTAAGAAGTAGAGGTCTGTTGACCATGATAATAATGAAAATGCTAATAAGGACTGTGGTCCCAGTATTCTATTAGTTTCCAGGAAAATGAAGATAGAGATGAATTCTATACCCCAAGGTATAAGCATTCAAATAGATAGTAACATAGAAAAATCATATGGGCAATAATCAATTTGAATCATAGAAACATGAATGGGGAGGGATTTACCATGGAGGGGCTAAAACAGATTCACAGATAATGTGATAATACAAAAATTCTAGAAAGGAGGATCAATGTTTACTTAGTAGAAAAGCAGAAAGTTGGGCAATGTAAGCCAAGAAAACACTGTAAACAAATGGAAGGTGATATGAGTAAATCCCAGCATGTTTCCATCTGATATGAGCTAAAAGTGGTAACACATCAAATATTTCCTGCAATGAGATTTCATTTTCACTTTAAACACAGAACAAAGAAACCAAAATAATAAAAAATGTGATTTTGAACTAGATGGAATATGTCCTATATTAAAATATTAGTGAACTCATCCATTTATTTGTGCAAAATTATTTATTAGTCAACAATTCTACTAAACACTTTAGCTAGCCACTAAAGGTTCAGTAGTGAATAAAATAGATAGGGTCCCTACATTCAGAAAGTTTATTGCCTAATGGCTAAAGAAACAAATAACAACAAATAATCAAAAAAGTAATATATGGTCTCTGATGTGATAAGTGATTTCATGATATCTACTATAATGAAGGGAAGAGTCATGTTTCAGCATATCTATTGGTGAGATTGATGATCAAGGCTGAGAAAAAGAAATTTAGTCCAGAAATAAATATGTATAAACAGCATAGGAAATAAAGGTAGACACTATTGCATATTTACTTTCAAAAAAAACAAAACAACAAATACCTGCTTTGGCAGCAGTCTATAAGAATAAGTTTGAAATATTATATTTGACCAGAAGCATAAACAAAATTAATCATATTGATGCTCCTGTTTGTTAGGCTTAAACCTGTGGCTTCATTAAAATGACAAGAGCCCAGACAGGTATGGTGGCACAAGCTTGTGATCCTAGTACTTGGGAGGCTGAGAAAGGAGGATGGCAGGTTTGAAGCTAGCTTCAGCAACTTACTGAGACTATCAGCAATAACAAGACCCTATTTTGAAATAAAAAATTAATGCCAGTGGTAGTCAACCTCTATATCTTGTATGGGGAAGGGGGGAAGTGGGAAGTGGGAAGGGAGTCAAGTCGGAGAAAGCTCACCAAGTGCTGTGTGGGTGTATGCCAGAATCACTAGGAACTGCATTAAGTATAATGTGCCAATAAAAGTATAAAAATGAAAATAAATAAAAAATAAAGGAGCTCAGAGGTAGAATGCCCCGAGTTCAATCCGTAGCACATCAAAAAAAAAAAAAAAAAAAAAAGACAAGAGTCCAAAATTTGGATATAATGGATACCATTTTGCTACTATAAGATACCCAGGATCTGTAGACCAAGCCAGATATAACAATAGTTAATCAAAAGCAAACAAAAACTCAAAAATGGATTTCTTATGGACTGAATTGTGTCTAACTTGCAATTTACAGGTTGAAATCATAATTCCCTAGGGATGATATTTGGAGACAGGACCTTTGGAAATTGATTATGTCATGAAAGTGGGACTAGTGCCCCCAGAGGACTTTTGCATCCTTTCCTCTAAGTGAGGATATAGAGAAAAGATGGTCATCTATGAGGACTTTTACATCCCTTCTTTCAAGTGAGGATATAGGGAAAAGATGGTCATCTATGAATCAGGAAACAAGCCCTCTCAGATACTACATTTGCTTGCCCCTTGATCTTGAACTTCCCCACCCCCAGAGAAATGAGAGATGAATGTTAGTGTAAGCCACCCAATTTAGAGTATTTTTGTATAATGACCTGAATCACCTGAAACGTGGTTCAAACCTGCAGATGACCCAGAATGATTGTAAGAGTTGGAGCAAAGGCATACTGGGTTTAGTCTCACCTTTCCTAGTTACTTGCTATACCTCCTTGAACAATTTTTTTTTTTGCGGTACTGGGGATTGAACTCAGAGGCACTCTACCTCCGAACTATACCTCCAGCCCTATTTTTTATTCTTTATTTTGAAACCGAGTCTCACTAAGTTGTGGAGTGCCTCACTAGGTAGCTGAGGCTGGCCTCGAACCCGGATCTCAGCCTCCCGAATGCTGGGATTACAAGCGTGCGCCACCACGCCCGGCTCTCCTTGAACAATTTAACGCCTCTAAACCTTAATTTTCTAAAAATGCAACACATGTAAAATGTTCGGAATAATGTCTTTCAGGTAATAGATGCTCAATACATGTTAGCTAGTGTTTCTGATGTTTGCTAATTATGATCAACCAGTATATTTTCCTAAATTTTTAATTTTAACTCTTCCTTGCCCCCCTTTCTTTGGGAAACTGATCTTCTTCAACTATAACCTTATAATTCTGCTAGAGTTCCAAAGTTTCCATCCTCACCATAGGGATGGATATGTAGCCTAAGCCTGGATAGTCATAATATCTCTACCTCCTAACCAATGATTGGTCTGAGTCATGTGAGCCTCGTTGGCCAATTAGAATCTTTCCTTGGTGTTTTACAGGGTGGGCTTCAGGGAGTTTTCATTCTTTTCAGACTCTAGTGATACGGCTCAGAACTTTGATGTCTATGTCTTTCAGCACATGAAGGAACCTAAGAATATGCAATCAACTCCCAAACAGAAGTGAATATGAGGGATGGCAAGCCAGAGTGAGGATAAAAAGATTCATACCCAATCTCTAGGAGTCCTGAAAGATGCCCTAACTCCCACAGATCCCCTTTCCTGTGGAAAAACCTCTAGTTTTCTCCCAATCAATCTCTATTCAGCTTAAATTGCTTTGGATTAGTTCTCTCCTGTTTGCCACTGAGAGTCCTGAATAATATTATTACTATTGTTGTTATAGTCACTGGTGAAAAACCACTAAAAATACTGTTAGGAACTACTAAATTCTCAGTAAACTCTACTGAATTGAGTGAGTGTGTGAAGTTTTCAAATTAATGAGTGTAAAGATGTTTATGAATTATTGAATCACTACAAACGTTCTTACAAAATGCCTATGTTCAGAAGTGAATAAAATGCAAAGTTAAAATTTATAAAAAGAGATGGCATGAAAGAAATACACAAGTCTTTCAGGTGAGGTTGAATTAAACTCAAGTCTCACCTTTTTCAATTATCAGTTGGGTGACCCTGGAAAGTTCCCTTAATTTCTCAGTCTTCCTAAGTGTAACATTTGATATCCTTTTATATTCTCCTCTTAAGATGCCTTGCTCTTTGATTATATGACTACACTTTGCAATGTGTGACTGACTTCTCTTTGCATGAGCTCCACAGTAGTAATGCTACAAAGCTGCACCATGATAAAAGAAATAAAGTTGACTCAAAATACCACCTACTAGATTCTATTTTTATTTCCTTCAAAAGTATCTAGAGAATATTCAAGTTGATATGTCATGTTTTCAAGGTTTTACATCAATTCTTTCCGTGAATAGAATGCTGTTTAAGTATTCATAAACACTCATAAAAATTGCAGGAACTATTTTGGCAAGCTCTAATTATTGACTGACCACATGGCCTTTCTGTTAATGACTCACAGCCCCATGAGTAATTTCTATACCCAATTTAAATGTATTCCACTGATAAAAGTTTTCTTTACGTATTTTAATATGTCTTAATGAAAGTGTTTGTACAGCCAGTAATCAAAATAGTGAGGCTTGGATCACAGAACTGCTGCAGCCTTTGCCTCCTTTTGAATGCTTATCTTTCCTGATAATCGAGGGTATTATTTCCCATAGACAGTCTCATGTTTCTGAGACATATTAGAAACTGTCTTTAACAATCATTTTCCATTACCAGGGGAGTTTGGGATAATGGAATGTGTAGTCACTTTCAATTTATGTCAAATTTTCTGATGCATTTGTACCACCAACATTTTATCAGCTTGTCACTGGAACAAATGAAGTTGCAAATTGCATCGGCTTTTATTCGTTAAATCTTTGAAACTGTTTATTTTTAACATGACTTCCCTTCTCTCTTTTTTATTTCTGCCTTAGAACAGGCTTGATTTTCAACCTTCAGGGTCTTTGTCACTTTGTGAGCATGGCACTTAGGCAACAACAATTTCCTGGGGCCTTGAAGGCTTTGAGAGAACAGATTCTGTCTTGTAGGGCATATTAAAGCTGAATGCAGATTGAAGCAATAAGCATGGAGCAATTTGATGAACTACCTGTAGGCAGGGGTGGAGAATTTCTGACTCTCCAGGAAAGCCATTATGCTCCTGTTATGTCCAATAGCCCATTCGGCCTAAAGGTTACGAGTGATGTATGTTTTCATTATCTCCTATGGACCTGATGCCTCAGAAGACCCCAGATGGCTTATTCCAGCTACAATTCTCTTCATTTGCTCCATAGCAAGGTCTGTCAGATCAAGCCAATATGTTTGCAAGGGTCAGTTTGCTTTGAGGAATATTGCTTCATGGTCTCTGTAATATTCTTCTGCCTGGAAATCTGCAAGAAGTTATCACATGGGGAAGAGCTGAATTCTCTTCAAAAACACATTTTTTTTTTAAAATTTCCGAGGTATCAGCTGTCACTGTGACAGCAATACTGGCCACAATACAACATCAACAAAATTAATCATCATTTGCCTTACATTTGCCATCTTGTTTTATTTTTGTCTTGTCTTGTCTTGTTTTTGTGGTGTTGGGATTTAACCCAGGGAGATTCTACCTCTGAGCTACATCCCCAGCCCTATTTCATTTTTTAGTTTCGAATGGGTCTCACTAAGTCTCTGAGACCTAGCTAAATTGCTGAGGCTGGCCTTGAACCTGAGTTTCTCCTGTCTCAGCCTTCCAAGTACTGAGATTATATGCGTACTCTACCACCACACCCAGTAACATCTGCTTTTTATGATATTGTCTTTATAATAATTCAAGCAATCCAGATATCATGATTTCTATTTTATACAACAAAAAAGGGAATTATTAAGAGATTAAGTAACTTTTCCACAACCAAATTCCCAGTAAATGGTAGAGATAATATTTAATTCTATTTCTGATTCTAGGAAGTTCCTAGCACTTATCAATCATCTTTTGGCCAACATGGGGACACTCAGAAGAGTTGGGGAGAAAAACATATGCAACTGTCATATAATAATTTCATTAAAATATTTGCATATTTAATGGACAAAGGAAGCAGCATGTACTTAGTGCTACTAATATCTATCTTTAGGGAAAGTAATTTATTCTACAAAGGAGAGGTCAGAATATCTACAGAGAAAAGGAAACTCATCACAAGAAACATAACAAGTCAAGAGCTATTTAAGCAAATCTCAGACTGATCCTTGAAAGAATGCAGTGTGCTAGAGTAGTAGCAAAGATGTCAAGGGTGACGAAGACAGAAAACCTTTCAATGTCTGAACCTATGTGTGCAAGCTTAAGAAAAAGTCAAGGTACAGAAGTACCAGGCTGTTTCAACAAAGGTTAGGGTGCTAAAGGAAATCTTTCACTCCTTAATTTATAACAAAAATCTAGAATATGAAACTGTGGTGACTTTATGAAAGGCATTTAGTTTTAAAATAAGCTGTGAAGATTTAGTATCTGTCTTACTTATCCCCTGGGGTTATTCTAACATTGAAACAAGCATTACACAGATAACAGAGGTTGTTAGAATATGCAACTTGATTGTACTGGATGTGATTAATTCCCTTTTCCTTGAAATTTTATTTAAGCCCTTTCCCCCCCAAAGGAATGAATTAAAAGAAATCAAATTATATTTATGTTAATATCGTTTCTTGTTTATTAACATTTCTTTGTGTAATCATTTAACAAACTTGTGTGTGTGTGTGTGTGTGTGTGTGCGCGCGCGCCTGTATTTGTGGCTCTGGAGTTTAAACTCAGGAACGTTCAACCTCTGAGCTATACCCATAGCCCTATTTTATTTTGAGACAGGATATCACTAAGTTGTTGAGGACCTTGCTAAGTTGCTGAGACTGGCCTCTAACATCCAATCCTCCTGTCTCAGTCTCCCAAGTACTGTTTTTACAGCATGCACCACACAACCACACGCCTGGCTATTCAATCAAAATTTCAAGTAGAATAGAAATCAGGCAAAGGAGATCCCAGTGTCTGGCACAAATTATTTATATAAGAGCTCTCTCTAGACTTTAAATAGTGCAATCAATTTAGTGGAGGTTTTCAATGCAAATTTCATGGTATTTAGTAAGTATTTAGACTGACATTAAGACTAATAATTATCTTGGTCTTCATTTGTTAAAGCAAGTATTCCTTCATTTAAGATGAACTAATATCATCTGTGTTAAAGGGTGATCTAGCACAGTGGGATTCTTACCATTCAGTTGTCTTAGAATATTATGCACTTGCTTTAGATAAGAAATTCTCTTTCATTACCTAGGCTATTATTTGCTTTTTCAAATCCCTCTTGGCTTTAAGCAGGCTCTAGGAATAGGGATTCTTTGGAAATACTGGTAATGGTATTCTACTAAATGGTACCCATTTATACATCTTAGAAAAAGCTCAGGAGTTGGTGTAGCACTATAAGGACTTACATGAAGAGACATACAAATCTGGACAAAGGAGGACACAGCTGCTACATATCTGAATATAACCTTTTAAGGGCCTGTGCTATATAATGAGTATTAACTTATTTTGTTTTGGTACCAACAAAGAGTAGCTGCCCCATTTTATTTGTAAACAGCTTTATTGAGGTATAATTGATATACAAGTGATGTGAATGTTTAAAGTATATGACTTGGCAGTTTTGATATATGCATATACTCATGAAACCATGACTGTAATAAAAATAATATACAATCTACTACCTCAAAGTTCCCTGTTGTCCCTTTATATTCTCATTCTCCCTCCTTTTGGGGTCCTCTCATTGTAGCTCCTAATCCAATTTCTGCTATAACTTTGTTTGCTTTTTCTATAATTTTGCATAAATATGTTTTGCTTTCTATCTTATTTCACTCAGCATAATTATTTAAAGATCTATACTTTTTGGAGTATGATTAAGTGGTGTATTTTTTTTATTGCTGGGATCATTTCTCATTATATGGGTATCACAAATTACTTATCCATTTCTTTGTTGGTATTCATAAGTTCCTTCATTTTATGTCACCTTTCATGACCCAATACCTCTTATCTTCCTGATATTAATAAAACCTTTCTGAAAAAAGTATTTCAAATGTTAATTTTCCCACTGTCTCCAGAACATAAAGAGGAAAGCATCTCTTTAAGAATATACAGTGGTGGTGGAATCAGAATGTACATGACCATCTTTATTATTCTGATGATATGCACAGCAGCAGATAAAGTTGTTTTGTTTTCTTTTGTCATAAACTAGACACATCTCTCATAACATGAATTGCTATTTTTTCTTTCCTTTTTATTTTTAATTATTTTACTAATCAATTCATGGGTTATAAAGATGTGACTAAAAGCAAACATTTCAGCACTTAAATCATTTACTTAATCATTTACTTTAAGGTCCTCCTATGTATCAGGAATATAAATAAGATGTTCAACTTTTTAAAATTATTGTTCTTTCATATTCCAAAGCAGATTTATCATGAAGCTAATGTGATCCTTAACCTTTGGGGTGTCCAATATGCACAGACCTTTTCAAAGCTCTTGACTTAGCAATGCATTCATATGACTATATATTCTATAGGATTTGAAAAAAAACATTATATTATAAAGGCAACTTATCAAAACTTGTTTTCCTTTATATTCCAGTATTTCTTCAACTCACTTTATTCCAGAGTAACATTGGAGATCCCAGAGAAAATTTGGAGATTCAAATGGAAGTTAGTGTTAAGAAGATAGCTAGATATATACATGCATATATACACACATTTAACAATTTAATGCTTATATAAAAATATGTAGATGGTATTTCATAGGGTAGATTGTGTAATTCACAGTAACTTCCAGGTTTATTAATTTAGATTAGCCACCTCAGGATAGAAATCACACCTAGAAATCCTGTTGCTCATTGTTCAAACTCATTGAGCTCCAAGACCAGAAGAGTTAAATCCGTAAACTGCTATACTTCAAAAACCTGCCCATTGGGGCTAAACACTGGAAGAATGTGGATAATGAAAAGAAAAGTAGGTTTTGAGATGGCTAGAACCAGAAGTTTTTTCGTATAGAAGTGTAAGTAAAAACGCAGATCCTCCAGTCTCAGCCTCCCAAGTACTGGGATTACAAGCGTGCACCACCACGCCTGGCTCTCATTAACATTTAAAAACCAAGTTTGATGACAGAAAAATTTTACATTTTAATCCCACTATTGATCTCCACATGGTTATATGTGTACTTACGTATTACATATAAATATGTTTTATTGTATCTAGGTTTGTGCTTACAATGTTATTTTATTAATGAATCAACTGCTATTTTCCTAATATTTTAAATCATGTGAGTAGGCTCCAAAGCTATAAATATTAAAAATTTGACTACTGATCACTTTAAAAAAAAAAAGAAGTGTAAGTAGAGAGACATGTTAGGAAATTAAATAGTAAAACTCAGTATTATATTTTGTATGGGGATATTTGTAATAATTGTCTGATTTTAATATATGTACCTAATTTATATTTGTAATTTTGAAATATTTTTATTAAAGTTCCTGCTACACATTTTACATTATATGTTAAATTCCACAAAGCCAGGGTCTCCTGCTTCAGTGACCAGTTCAGTGGAAGAAGTAGACCAGTGAAAAAGTAATTAAGAAATACGATCACAAAAGCTATTGAGAACCTTAGGAGTCATAGGTGTGTATAGTGCTGGAATATACTTCTTACTTGGCAAAATAGGTTAAGTTTCTTGGAGGAAGTGGTATCAAAGTTGAGATGTAGTGAGTGAATAGGAGTTGGGCAAACAAAGATATATAGGACTATGTGTGTGTATATCTTTGATAGCACATGCAGGAAATAGCTATGGATATACAGGAGGGTTACCCATAGACATAAGATTTTTAAATAGGTAGATGGGGTGATACAAGTTAGAATGTGCAGGCATTTTATGAAGTTATTCCCACCAATCGTGTTTGAGGACTATCAAGATTTTAGGCATAGAGACTATTTGATTGCAGTCATTCATCATTTAACAACAGACATACATCCTTAGGCAATTTTGTCTTTATATAAACACGATACAGTGTATTTACATAAACTACAATGTTTATGTTTTCACTATATGATATAATCTAATGGAACCACTATCATGTATGTGGTTAGTCATGGACTTTAATATCTCTATGCAACATATAATTGCACGTATCTTCCAAAACTGTTTTTTTTTTTTTTTTCTTTTTCCTTATAGGAGAAGTCCCTAATTCTCTAAAGGTGATTTCCAGAAAACAATTTTAGAATGCAGGGATACTTGGTAAAGGGAGGCTCCTGGCTGGTATCTGGAATTTCATTCTAGATACAGACACAACCTAGGCCACTTGTACTTCTTGTTCTTTGTTAATTTCATCATTATTGACTAAGAGAGTCAGTCAGGAGTCACAAGCTGATGTATACATTCATTTCTGCAATGCAGTTAATTTACTATTTATTCTGAGAGATTGGCAAATCACCTCAACCTCTAAACCTTAGTTTCTTAATTTTCAAAGTTCTACAATTCTCTAATGATATAGCATCTTGAGTTCATCTCTGATGTTCTTGACGATATAGTCTTTGGAGAATACCTCTCAGAGGACCCCCCTCCCCACAATGTGGAATGTTTCTTTGAATTAATGCATTTAGTAAAAATATATCCCTAGAATTTCACTAAGAAAGTACTTTCACAGGTCATTGAAGGCTTGTTTTGTATCCCTTCTGAGATATTCCAATACTAATTTAATATTCAAGGTTATCCATTCCCTTTACAAAAGATTGAGACCATACCTTCTGTAAGATACAATTCAAATGTAACATCACCCTGGATGTATTTTTTTTTATTATTCTTTATTTTGAAACTGGGTCTCACTAAGTTGCAGAGTGTCTCACTAGGTAGCTGAGGCTGGCCGCGAACCCGGATCCTCCAGTCTCAGCCTCCCAAAAGCTGGGATTACAAGCGTGCGCCACCACGACCAGTCTGGATGTAGTTTTGAAAACTGTATTGCAAATGAAGTCGCATGTCGCTCTGGTCTTCATATAGATTTTTTTATAGCCAGAAGTGACTTCTCTAAGTGCCTGGATTTGTTTTACTTTTAAAGACCCAGCAATAATAGACCAAGTTTAGGAAGTATGGAGCCATAGATGTGGGATGGGACAATACTGTCTGACTTTTACATCTTCTAATAATCTTGCTTCACACATTGCTGTTGTACGGAGTATTTCCCTGATCTTGAGGTCAAGTTCCTTTTTGTAGTCTCTTAGTTCTTTGTCCTTTCTCTCTCATTATGTTATCTTTTGTTGTAGCAAAGACAATGATATGTCTCTTTCTAACCTGTAAGCTCTGAGATACAGGAACTGAGTTATCAAACATTATAACCCCTTCTCTTCCAACAGGCACATAACAGGTGTTCAATAAATATTTAAATAGTAAATGAAGGAATGATTATATAAATGATCACTTAGTTAGAAATCAAGGACCATGACCATAAAGGATAATCATCAGTATTTTAAGATCCTTTTAAAAATAGAAAATTCTTAAAATTTTTAATGTGAGGAAAGAGAAAAATTGGGGATGTACTTTAATGAAGGAAATTGAGAGATAAATTAATCCAAAAGCAATACTGATTGTTTTTAGCCTCCAGTTATTTAAAAAACAAAAATTATCATACATAACAGTTTTTTCATAAAGTTTTAGCATTTGACTCATTAGATTGGAAAACAGAGTTTACGTAAGTAAATATTTACAAATTGAATTTACTTTGAGATATGTTTCATCTTTGAAATGAATTCAGTCCCAATATGTGTTCCTTTATGAAAGCAACACTCATCATTTATTGGATGATAAGATGCAGGAGAAAATTTGAGATTAGAAAATAATCATCTATGGTACAGAAAAGAGAGATAACATTATTAAGGTGACAGGTCTGCAATCCTTTAGTGACAAACAGAAAAAGGGTGAAGGAGGAGCAGAGAAAGTGAATTTATATTTATGAGCATTTGCCACAAGACAGTCCCTTAGCTGGCCACTTTGTGCAGATTAGTTTACTTAATTTCCATAATAATCATCTAGGGTTGATATTATTATTATTCTCATGTTTCAAATGAAAATACTGACACATTGAGAAGGCAACTAACTTTTCACAAGTGTGTCTAGGTAAGACAAAAGGAGAAGGGTAAAAGTAAAACTAGCTTCATCCAACCCCAATGACTGTGACCCAGCTAACAAATGAGGATCTCTTTTTTATTTTTGTATTTTATATGATGCATTGTAATTTCACCTCATATTGGGGTATAAAGTGTCAGACTAGAAACATGATGCCCTCCCTACCAGGTCACTCCCTCTTCCCTTCCCCTCCCCACACATGTTTTGATATTGGAATTGGTAGTTTTGTACATATTTATAGTATTATTTCAGTTATTACACCTTTATGACTTCATCTCCTGTCCCTAATCCCCCTCAGTCACTCCTTTGGCGTCTCTGCTTGTCTATCTGATGTTGCCCTTATTTCCAAATATCTCTATAGATTCTTCATTTAAGAGAAAAAATACATCTGCTTGTTATGAGACAGGCTGTACAGTTTAGTATGATATTCTCAAGTAGCTCTACCCATTTATTGCAAAAAGCAAGATTTTGTTTGTTATGGCTGAGTAAAATTCCACTGTGTGTATATACCAAAGGTTTGTGATTCATTTGTCCATTTATGGATACCTAGACTGGTTCCATAATTTGGCTATTGCAAATTGTGCTGCTATGACATGGATGTGTAAGTATTATTGTAATATTCAGATTTAATTTCTTTTGGGAAGATTATCATGAGTACTATCGCCAGGTGGTATGGTACTTCCATTCTCAGTCTTCTGAAAAACCTCCACACTGATCTCCATAGTGGCTGTACTAGTTTGCAGTTTCACTAAGAGGGTGATATGTTTCCTATTTCCCAACCGTCCCACCAGCATTTATTATTATTTGTGTTTATGATGACTGCCATTCTTACTGGAGTTAAATGGAATCTCAGTGTAGTTTTCATTTGAATTTTCCTGATTGCTAAAGATATTAAACATTTTTTCATATACTTGTTGGTCATTTCCACTTCTTTTGAAAAGACTCTATTCAGTTCTGTTGCCCACTTCTTGATTTTTTTTATTTTTATCTTTGTGTTAAGCTTTTTAAGCTCTTTGTATATTCTAGATACTCAACTCTTGTCTGATAGGAGACCTTTTTGTTGCTCTTTCAACCTCTTTGCTTCCTATTGGTCTGTTTAGGTTTTCTCTGTCCTCTTGGTCTAGTTTAGTAAGTTGTAAGTGTCTAAAATGGTCACTTCTTACTGATAAAGGGAACCATTCAAAAAGAATACCTAACCATATTATACATTTATGCACCTACCTATATAAAACAAACTCTTCTGGACTTGAAGACCTTAATAGACCGGAACCAAATAATCCTAGGAGACTTCAACACATCTCTCACGCCATTAGATCAGCTGTCCAGACAAAGGATTAGTAAAGATACTTCAGACCTAAAGAACACCATAATCCCATCAGACCTGACATTTTCAGAATATTCCACCCAACAACATCTGAATATACATTCTTCTCAGCTGCTTCTGGAAGCATCTCCAAAAGAGACCATATTCTAGGCCAAAAAATAAGCACAAGAAAATTTTTAAAAATTAAGATAATTCCCTGCATCCTCTAAAATCATAATGGAATGAAAGTAGAGATTAATAACACAAATATCCAAGGAGCCACACAAATATATAGAGATTGATGCTACACTACTAAATGAAGACTGGATCAGAGAAGAAATAAATGAAGAAATTTTTTAAAAATTCTAGAATCTGCCTGTCATGGTGGTGCACGCTTGTAATCCCAGTATTCAGGAGGCTGAGACTGGAGGATCTGGGTTCGCGGCAAGCCTCAGAGTGCAGAGGCACTCTGCAACTTGGTGAGACTCTGTTTCAAAATAAAGAATAAAAAATAGGGCTGGGGGTGTAACTCAGAGGTAGAATGCCCCTGAGATCAATCCCGAGTACCGCAAATAAATAAATAAATAAATAAATAAATAAATAAATAAATAAATAAATAAAATAAAATTCTAGAATCCAATTAAAATAGAAACACAACCCACCAAAATCTATGGAACATTCTAAAAGTGGTGTTAAAAGAAAAATTTATAGCATTATGTACCCACATAAGAAAAACAGAAGTACTTGAAATAAATAATCTAATGCTGCACCACCAGGCCCTTTAAAAGCAGGAAAATAACCCCCCTAAATAGAGTCAAGAAGATATCAAAAACTTAAACCGACCAATAACAATCAAAGAGATAGAAACAGCAATAAAGAGTTTACCATCAAACAAAAGCCCAGGGCCAGATGGTTTTCCAAGGGAATTTTATAAAACATTTATAGAAGAGCTAATCCCAATACTCCTCAAGCTATTCTGTGAAATAGAAAGAAACGGGACCCTCCCAAACATATTCTATGAAGCCAACATAACATTCATACCAAAGCCAAATACAGCTCAAGAAAATAAAACTATAGGCCTATATTATTGATGAACTTAGATGCAAAACTGCTAAACAAGATACTAGCAATGCTCATTCAAAACCACATCAAGAAAATTATACACCATGACCAAATTGAGTTCATTCCAGGGATGCAAGGCTGGTTCAACATATGAAAAACAATTCATGTAATTCACCACATTAACAGATTCAAAGACAAAAATCACATGATCATCTCAATTGATGCTGAAAAAGCATTTGACAAGATCCAACATCCATTCATGCTAAAAGCACTTCAGAGAATTGGAATAGAAGGAATGTACCTCAACATCATAAAGGCAATATACAATATGCCCACAGCCAATATCATATTAAATGGAGAGAAACTGCAAGAGTTCCCACTAAAAACAGGAACAAGACAAGGATGTCCATTATCACCTCTTATTTATTTATTTATCACTTTATTTATTTATTTATTTATTTATTTATTTATTTATTTATTGTGATACTGGGGATTAAACCCAGAGGCATTCTACCTCAAGCTACATCTCTAACCCTATTTTTTATTCTTTATTTTGAAACAGGATCTCAATAAGTTGTGGAGGGCCTAACTAAGTAGCTGAGGCTGGTGGCAAATCCAGATCCTCTGGTCTCAGCCTCCCAATTACTGGTATTACAAGCATGCACCACCACCCCCGGCTGAGGATCTCATTTTAAAATAGAAATTCAGGAACAGCCACATCTCAAAATCTTTTGCATCCTATATAAAAACACAAGGCCTGCACACTTGAAAAGTATCCTTTCATCTCTAGTATTTTAGATCTGGACCAGTATGATATAATAAGGTCACACACATATTTAAAATTACATTTTATAGGGTCTACATTTTTCAGAAAGTGAAAAGAAACAAGCAAAATTAGTTTTAATAATGCATTTTATTGAATCCAAAATATATCCAGTATATAATCACTTATACAAATTACTAATTATGCAAATTACTAATGCATTTTCTTGTTTTTCAAACTAAACTTTTAGAATCTGATGTGTATCTTATACATACAGCACATCTGGGCTAGACACATTTTAAATGTCAGTAGCCAGGAGGTGCTAGTATTGTACAACACAATATGTGCAGATTTATTATACAGCATACGATGTGGAGTTTTATTACATAGCACAGATGTGGAGCATTCTAGTTAAGACTACTAATAAAACATTTCAGGCAGAACAACTTTAGGCCTTCTTTACTGTAAATATCAATACTATCATCTTTTTCCTCCTTGGCTTAGTATTGCATGGAAGTCTATAACACAGGTTTTGGAGTTTCTGTAAAACTGTGCTCTGCCACTTACTGGCTGGGTGTCCTTGAAGGAGTTTCTTAACTTGTTGGAGCCTCAGTTTTCTCATATACAAAATGGGGAGGATGATGCTTAGTTCACAAGGTGGTGATAAATTATTTGCAAATCTCTTGGCACTTGGCACATCTATAAGTACATGTTCATGAAATTGAAATTGAATCTCCTTTTATTTATGGACTTAAAAAAATTGACTGTACTATTCTCATCAGAAAGACTGTATATATTCAGTTATTCTGCTTTTGACCACCACCCTCCCCTGCCCCATCAGGATAGATCATCATCATTTCCCTTATGTCCTTCATGATAAGACAGCATCCCATCTCACACCTCCTCTTCCATTTCCCTCCCATGTTCTGGGGCCACAGAACATTGGTTTTTGCAGTTCTGCAGATACATCAGGCTTACTGCACCAGTTATAGAGAATCTATGCTAGTCAATCATTCATGCCCCATGAGTTGATAAGAACTTTTAAGGGTCTTACATGTGTTGATGTATTTATTATATTTTCAGAAACACTGGAGTTTTCTGCAGAATTACCTCTATAAGCTAATTGGAATAATTTACAACCTTTTCAAATATCCCATTAGCCCACTTATAGATGAATTCAGCTCTCCATAGCACTGAACTCTTAAAAAGGAAAGAAATTCCATGTACTATCAACTAGAGTACAGGGAAACTAAATCCACTGTATAATCACTTATACAAATTACTAATTATGCAAACTACTAATGCATTTTCTATTTTTTCAAACTAAACTTTTAGAATCTAATGTGTATCTTTTTTTTTTTTTATTGTAGTAATTCGTGCAATATAACATACATCCTTGTTAAGTACGGGTTGTTAACAACATATTTGCACATGTGTATCTTATATGTACAGCACATCTGGGCTAGACACAAATTCATTCTTGAGGCTATAAACATCAGCTTTATTTCTCAAAGAGGTGGAATTTGTTGCAGTGGAAAGCATAATTTGAGGTCACTTCCTGAATCTCCTACCATGATTCTGTCACCGATTGCCAGTGTGGCCTAGTAGAATTCCCTTCATGTCTCAGATCCTCATTTTCCTTCTCTAGGAAAAAAATAAATAAATACTACAATCCCTACTGATTACCTGATAGTATTATGAAGAACTAATAATCATAACACATGGATGTTGAAAATAATTACACAACATATAAAACACAAAATGTCTTTCTTTCCACTCCATTGTTCAATGAGCTAGGTTAACTCAGTGTGGCCTAGTGATGTGAACATCAACTGCAGAAATATATTGCCCAGAGTTGGAATCTTGGCTTTGATGGTTACTAGCTCTGTGACCTTGATGAGATACTAAACTTTCTAAGCTTCACTTTCTCCACCTGTGAAATGGCTTCTTTGTTCTCCCAGGATGATTATAAGTATAATGCCTGATAAGAAATATATGCCAAACCCCTGAGTAGCATGGTCACTGAAAGAAAGCCTTTCTCTATGGCTGAGTAAAATTCCATTGTGTATATATCC
>PVLC010013183.1:12500-42281 GCA_004027655.1 Graphiurus murinus | reverse complement strand
CAATCCTCCTGTCTCAACCTCCCAAGAACTGGGATTACAAGCATGTGCCACCATGCCCAGCTGACTGCAGAATTTTTTTTGAGAGAGCCTGAACAGGAAAGATGTCCAGCTCAGTAAAACAAAACTAAGAAAACTCTGCCTTATAGGAAATATGCATGAATTGTCTCATTTAATCTTTTCAACAACCTGAGTGAAACAGATATTATCACTCTTACCATTTTACAGAGGTGACAACTGAGGTTCAGAAGACTTCCATCTCCAGTAGCCTGATGGACCAAATAATCTGACCAACTCTTCTGCAGAGCCAGTTAACAGTGCTGGCTATCATATAAAACACATTGTTTAAATTGACCAATGAATCAAGCGAGGAAGGAATATTGAGAGGCCAAACACTAAATAAAAGCAACAAATTAGAGAGCCAGCTTCATGTGCCAAATGTCAGCAGCTTTTTCAAGTGTTTGCCAAAACCAGTGAACTTGAGCCTTGGCTTTCAGAATCTGACAGGATTGGAACAGAATGAAGCAGGAAGAAAGTCACAACTTGGAGCTTATTGTCTGTCTTGAAACTTGGCGATCTGGGTAGTCCGAAAATACTTCATACCTAGAACTGGTCTAAAGCACCCTGAGACTGGTAGTGACCCAGGCACTGGTAGAGACAAGCACAAATCCTCTGGAGAGGAACACACTCAACCCATCTCAAATAATTCCCATGGATAAATTTCTAAGAACTGTGTATTCACCATCAAAAACAACAAAAAAAAACTTTTTAAACACAGAAAAAATAAAATGTACTAGGTTTCCAAAAGCAACAGTCAACAGAATCAGACCCACAGCTAATATATAACAAATATATTTAATATATTTAAATAAAATTTAAATGTTGAAAATGAATTAGAAATAAGAAACTACAAAAAATAATCAAATTTGAAAAAAGTACATAAAACTTTAAGAAAAAATACAATTATTGAACTTAAAAACCTAATAGACAGACTCAATAGATTATAATGAGCTAAATAGAGCACTAGTCAGTATCTGAGAAGACAGATATGAATAAATTATTCTGCATGTTCCATAGAGAAAATGAGGTAGAAAATATGATAGTTATGACTAAGATAGAATAAAGTTTACCTGCATCTAATCAGAGTTCTGAGAGGAAAAAGAGTAGAAAATATTTAGAGAGGTAATGAGTAGGAATTTTAAAAGAAACTGATGAAAGACACCAATCCACAAATTCTGAAAGCTCAATGAATCTCCAGTCAGGAAAATACAAATAGATTTTCCCCAGACACAGAACAATGAATCTACAAAACATCAAACAGAAAAAGATGTGACAAGTAGCCAAAGACAGACTTCACAGGAGTGACAGTTCAGATGGCTAAGTATGCAATAACAGTGGAAATCAGAAATAATTGAGTAGCATCTTTAATGAGCTACAATAAGATAATTACCAACCTGGAATTCCATGCACATTAAAATTATCCTTTATAATAAAGAAAAATTAAGGCTTTTGCTCAACAGACTATCTGAATGTAAAATGGAGTTCATCCTAGATGCAAAAAGACATTGTCAAATAAAATGGAAAAATTGTAAGTCTAAACAAACTGGCCATGGACCTTCAACCTAAATGGGATTCACTGGAAAATGACTATGAGCCTAGATTTGGATGCAGGGTGTTTAGAAGAATACTATAGAGCACAATATCTATTATGGAGCAAAGGAGGTAGAAATGAAGGAGAAAGATATTGATTTGTGATACAGCCATAACAATGACATACCTGATCCCTCTGGAGCTAGGGTGGCCATCAGAGTTGTCTCATTTGGGGGGAAGGGGATCTGTAGCCCCTATATACACATTTAAACACACTTGCTAAACTTAGATATGAGCTGCCACTCAGGAGGGACAGGAATTTGGGAAAGGCCATTCTCTTCTACTGAGGACAATTCCCAGTGAGGGATTCAGCTGAGAGCTATCAGCCACCAACACTCCAGCATCTGTCAGAAGGAGTGCCTAAGTCCTTACAGAGAAATGGAAGCAGTGCATACAGCATCCATTATAATGTTCAAAACAAAAAAGGTAGAAATCAAATGTATGACAAAAATAGTATAAAAGCATCCAGGTATGGTGGTGCACACTTGTAATCCCAGTACTTGGGAGGCTGACAGGAGGATCGCAGGTTCACGGCCAGCCTCAACAACCTAGTGAGGCACTCCACAACTTAGTGAGACACTGTTTCAAAATAAAAAATAGTAGCCCAGAGATAGAAGGCACCTGGGTTCAATCCCCAGTACCCCCCCCACACACACACACACAAAATAGTATAAAAGCTAGAAGAGATTATGGGACTTAAAAAGTTCCAAGGTTTTTATATTTTGGGGGGCAAAAGTAAAGATGTTGATTAACTTTACACTTCGACAAAACTGGAATAAAAATAAACCAGACATTCAATAAAACATAAGAATAAGAGGGAAAAGAGAAAAAAAGATAATATTAAGGTGATCATGATTGAGAATTTTTTTCAGCTTTGAATATTTATATTTTGATGCTATTTTATTTTATTTTTCTTTATTTTTTTATTGGTGCATTGTAATCATACATCTTTGTTAGGTACTAGCTGGTAGAGGCATACATGCACACATTTCTCATTTAACCCTTCCCTAATTCCTGCCCCTCTCTCTCCCCCTCCCTCCTTCTCAAGTTCAGTTTAGTGATTGACTTTGATATGTTCATGAAAGTACATCATGTGCATTAGGGTGCCCCCCCCACATCACCTTCAGTTAATTCACCTTCTTTGTTCATCTAAGGTTTCTCCTTCTTCGTCTAGAGTCCCTCTTATGTCCTACTTTCTCCCTAGCTTCCTCATATTAGGGAGAACATACGATTTTTTACTTTTTGTGACTGACTAATCTCACAGCATGTTTTCCAGTTCCATCCATTTCCCTACAAATGACATGATTTTGTTCTTCTTTATGGTTGAGTAAAATTCCATTGTATACATATCCCATAGTTTTGTAATCCATTCATCTGTTGATGGACATCTGGGCTGGTTCCATAGTTTGGCAATTGTGAATTGTGTGGCTATCAACATAGATACACATGCATGGTTTCCATTCTTCTGGGTAGATAACCAGAAGAGGTATTGCTGGATCATATGGTAGGTTCATTCCCATTCGTCTGAGGATCCTCCATATTGTTTTCCAAAGTGGTTGCACTAATTTGCAATCCCACAGCAATGTATTAGGGTTCCCACTTCTCCACACCGTCACCAGCATTTGTTGTTGTTTGTGTTCTTGATGATTGCCATTCTGATTGGAGTTAGGTAAAATCTCAAGGTAGTTTTGATTTGCATCTCTCTGATTGCTAAAGATGTTGAACATTTCCTCATACATTTATTGGCCATTTGTATTTCTTCTTTGTGAAGTGTCTATTTAACCTTTGCCCATTTTTTGATTGGGTTATTTGTTTTCTTAGCTGTGAGTTTCTTGAGTTCTGTATATTCTAGATATAGGTCCTCTATCAGCGGAGGAACTAGCAAAAATTTTCTCCCACTCTGTAGGCTCTCTGTTGTGGTTCTCGATAGTTTCCTTTGCTACACAGAAGCTCTTCAGTTTAATCCAATCCCATGTATTGATCTTCCTTTGAGTTGCTTGTGCCTTTGGGATCTTGTTGAGAAAGTTTTTACCTGTGCCTATGTATTGAAGTGTTGGGCCTATACCCTCTTCAAGTAGCTGCAAGGCTGCTTGAAAGACACCAATCCACAAATCCAGAAAGCTCAATGAATATCAAGTCACAAAATAAAGATAAATCCTCCCTTAGCTTCTCAAAAGCAAAAAGATGGAGAAAAACATGCAAAGCAATCTAAACCAACTAACCACAACAAAAAGCTCAAGTATCTTTGTTAATAGGAGGCAAAATATATTCTAAGGCTAATAGAATTTGTCTAGAGATTAAAAAGTCACTATAAATAACTGTAAATCACCAAGAGGATATAATAACTCTGAACTTGAACATTCATAAGATAGCCTCAAAAAATATTAGGCAAAAATTTTTAGAATCACTGTATATAGCAAATAATAATCAATAAATCAAGAGATCAATAAATCAGTGAGGATACTAAAGATATGAACTAAGGCTCATTGAGTTTATCACTTGTGACAGAGGTAGGAGTAAAGACCAAGGGGTCTTTTCTACTCAAGAGCCCCCTCCACTGTCCCCTGCTGGTGAGGTAGTGGAAGTTGAAAGTTTAGTGACAGGAAGAAATACATGGATACCATGTATCTTTTTAGTGGAAAAGATGTTTTCATATTTCTCTCACTGAAATCTATCATGACAAGTGCTAAAAATTAGCTTAATGTCTATAAAGGCAAAATGGCCTAGTTTTTCTGATTCTAATCAGGTGATGCTAATTTCTGATTCATTGGTTGTCTTCATTGTCAGGTATAGATGGTAGAGAAAAAGATATATATATTTCTAGCCGACAATATTGATCTTCACAGAGAAAACCTCTACTGAATTGTCTAAATTGTCTGACAAAAGTAACTTATCATAATTCAAAAATCTCAAGATAAGAGTGATGTCCCATTTCAACCCTCAAAATCTCTGCTAATTTTCAACTATATTTTATGTTATGAAGTTAGATAAGCTATAATCAATATCACAAAAAAATCATAAAATTGTTTACCAGAATGTAAGGATTTTGCCTTTCTTTTTCTTTAGTAGAAGTTAATGGATAATGGTACTTAGAGAAAAATGTTCCAGAGTGATGAGTATTTTTTTAACAGGCTTCATTTTCTTCTAGTAAATATACACTGAGCCATGCCTGGCAAAGGAAATGCTTACCAGGCGATGAGCCCTCCCAGCAAGGTTCCCATGAGGACAGACAGCTGAGGCCCTGGAAGCATCTTCCAGGAGATCCTGTTCAAGGGGCAGGTGTCAGCCCTGAGAGCCGCAAGTGCCCCCAGCTTGTGGCCAGGCAGGCTGCCCAGAAGCCCAGTCCTACTCAGGAGGCCAACATCCAGGAATTCCCTCTAACCCTATGACATTCTTACCTAAAATATTAGGCCTTTGCTTTCTCTGGAAAAGGTGTCAGTACTATGTTCTTCTACTGTTTAAGACAGAAAGCAGGCCAGGGCTATCAGCCTAAGACCCAGAAAATAATGTGTATCACTTCAGTTCCTCAACAACTGACACAGGCCCACTCCAGCTGGGGTGGGAAGAAATTTTTTTTTTTTTTTTTTTTTTTTTGGTACTGGGGATTGAACTCAGGGGCATTCTATCTCCGAGCTACACCCCCAGCCCTATTTTTTATTCTTTATTTTGAAACCGAGTCTCACTAAGTTGCGGAGTGCCTCACTAGGTAGCTGAGGCTGGCCTCGAACCCGGATCCTTTAGAGCTGCTTCTACCTCCCCATTGGTTTTTCTTATTCATCAAACCTATTCTGGGTCTCTCCATAATCATCACTCATAGGGGACAAATTCACCAAAGCTGATAAGTTCCCTCTTTTGATGGCTTTGAAATTTAGTGACAATTTTTAAAAAGAGAGCCAAATGCAAGAAACCCCAATGGAAAGTTTCCAGACACCAACTCTCCACAGCGATGGCGCAGGAGGAGGTGACTCTCGCTGATACCAAATTGGATAGTTGGGTGACTACTATCCACCCTCTCCATCAGCCTGTCCCTGCCACAGATCCAACACAGTTCTAGGCACACTGTTGGTTCTAAACAAACCTATAATGAATTGGCCATTGTTACAAATAAAGTGAAAATATCAAAATAAATGGATCTATTGTGCCAAGGCACAGATAAGCAATACCTTAGACACACAATTTTTGTATGCTAATGGAGGAAAGAACACATTTGCATGGAAGGGCCTGTCCTATTCCAGATGGTCTACTTGCTTTATTTCATTTGATCTTTTCTACAATTCTATAAGGCATTTACTATTATTATCCCTAGTTTACAGCTGAGAAAGAGCTTCTAGGAGTGTAGATAACTTAGAAGGGTATACATGATATAAAAAATACAGTCGTTTTTGGACTCATTTTAAACTTCAAACCTTTGTTCTCATAAATTCTTAGTTGTCAAACATGATGATAGAAACCCTTCTAATACAAGGGTTGGGGGCCCATAGCCACCTCATAGTGTACCCTTCCAGCCCTCACCCACCTTCCTCCTTACAGACCCCTCACCCTGAAAGCACAAGTGTAAAGCCCTGGCTTCAGAGCCAGGCATACCTGTCCCTGACTCCTGGACCCACTGCCCCTAAGTGGCAAGGACTCCGCAAGCCTCTGCTTTTGACCTGAGCATCTGTCTAGGATAAGATGGCCTTGATCACTGCCCTCCCCAAAGTGGGTCTGAAATGTTTTGTGCATAGATGATGCTGAGCAAATGGTGGCCCTGTGACTGCTTGCATGTGCACATAAGCAAGTGATAAACCAGCCCCAGGCCACTGTGCTGACTCCAGACTCCTAATCAGAACCTACAGAAAGGGCACATGATCCAAGGGCAAGCCAGCTTAGGAATAAACATAGAATGCTAACAAGAAAGGAAAAAGACTGACAATGCAGAAACTCTACTAAGGGAACCACTGTTCCCCTGCTTATACTGACAGCTCGATGTGCTGGCACTGATCACAGCCACCTGGGGATAAACCAGTCACGTGTGGGGAAGGCTGGTAGGAACACTGGGAAATGCATATGACTGGCAGAGCATGATGTAACTTGTCTTAAAACACTATGTTAAGAGTCCATGAGGTCTGAAATTGCTTTTTCTCTATTTGGAGGTTTCTTTTGGAACCAGTTTGCAAATGTGATATGAATTCAAGTATTTTATAATAGATGTTAGACTTGTAAAAGAAAAACACATTCGAGGTACTGACATCAGTTTGTCGGTTATTTTTCTATCAAAGTCTTGTTATCAACTTAGTCTCTATAATAAATCTAAAACTAAGAAAGTTAGACCTTTCCCCTCACTATGACAATTAAACCTTCACATTTGGCCACCAAGAGCAGACAGTACAGCCAAGTCGAGGTGTCCTTTATCCCTGATCCACCAGAGCAATGTCTACTTTCCTTTTTCTGCTGGCCTCCACCACTGTACCGAGCACACTGAAGTCCAAAATACTCTGTCTTTGCCATTGCCAAAGCTGGCAGAACAGCTGTGCAGACTCAGCTGGTATGGCCTGGGGAAGCCAGTGCTGATTCAGGGGTGGCACAAGGCTCCCGAACTCGAGCTTGGTTACAAGGGAGGTGATAAAGAGACACATCTTCAGGTGACCACCTCAAGCTGCAAATCTGAAGAGAATGGCAGAAAGAAAAGCAAATGGATCTAGGCCAGTTCCTAAGCAAGGTATCCAGAGCCCTGCAACGGGCTTTCTTATGAGAATGATTCACTACTTAACTAGCTCTGAATCCCTATGATGTTTTATCATACAATTCCATGCAGCTTCATTATAGTAACTAACACTGTCCTAATTTGTGTTTTTCCTTAAGAACTGTCAGGTAGTGGCTCATTTCTTCACTTGAATGGGACCATTAGTGAGGTTTCACAGGTGTAACACAAGACCCAGATTAAAATATAAGAAGGAAAAATAGTTTAAAGCTGTGAACAGAGGCACACACCTATAATCCCAGTACTTGGGACACTAACATAGGAGGATCACAGGTTTGAGGCCAGTAACTCAGTGAGACCCTGTTTCAAAATAAAATAAGGCTGGGGGAGTAGCTCAGAGGTAGAATACCTCTGGTTCAATCACCAGCACCCCTTCCCCACCCCACCAAAAAAAGAAGTAAAATGGTTTAGATTTAAGATTCAAATAACTTAAGGTGAGTCTCTTCTCCTTCCCTATGAAATGTCCTTTGTTTTAATGTTGGAAACGGTATAGTACTTCTCCTCCCATTCCCAGATGTCTACATCCTAATCATCAGAATTTGGGATGGTTCTCACATGGAGAAGTGACCTTGCAGGTGTGGCTAAGGATTTTAGAATAGGGAACTATCCTGGATTTCGGAAGCAGAGGTCAAGGAGGTATGATGTCTGGCACTGAAGATGGAGGAGGACCACAGGACCAGGCACACGAGGGTCTCTAGAAGCTGGAAAAGGCAAAGAAACAGATTCTGCCCTCGAGCCTCCAGAAAAGATTCAGTGCTATGATGTTAGCCCACTGAGGACATTTCAGACTTCTGACCTCCAGAACTGTAAGATAAATTTGTGTTCCTTTTGGCCGCTAAATTTATGGCAATTTGTTCTAGCAGCAACAGGAAACGGACACGTTCATGTTCCTCTCCCTTCCCACTGCACAGTCCACCTCCCTCCACATACACAATGTTGCCTGCCCTAGCTAAAGCAGGAAAGAAATGTTCTGTTCTGACTCCCACTCCACACCCACAAAACAGGAGGGAGGCTCCTCTCAGCGCTCACCACTTCGGGTGCTTTGGTCACGCAGTGTCATGATTACCTGGCTATCTCCCTGTCACCCCACCAGACAGTGAACTCAACGCAGGGCAAGAGCTTCATCTTATTTTTCTTGTATCCCGGGCCCTCAGCTTACTGCCTGGTGTGGTACAGAGCCTCAAAAATACTTCTTCAATGAGTAACTTCTATTTCCATTGAATCACGTGCACTCCTGCCTGAGTCGCCCCAGGGAGCAGCAATCCTGTGCTGCTGTCCCTTTGGCCACTTTAGGCTCTGTGTGTCTCCCCAGGACCAAAACATCGACTTCCCTCTCAACTGACCTCCACAAGGAATCTCAGCAGCTAGTCCCAGGTTGAATACAGATTTTCCAGATGTTAACTTTGCTCAAATAACTGTGTTTTAGGTTATTTTGTACACAGCAAATAGTGCCAGAAAAAGTGACCTGTATCTCTTCCTTTCTCTCTCTCTCTCTCTCTCTCTGTGCTGGGGATTGAACCCAGGGACATTCTACCTCCGAGCTATACCACCAGTCCTTTTATAAATTTTGAAACAGGGTCTTGCTAAGTTGTTGAGGCTGGTCTTGAAACTGTGACCCTCCTGTCTCAGCCTCCCAAGTCCTGGGATTATAAACGTGTGCCATGACACCCAGCTGACCTGTATCATTTTTGACACTTGAAATTTTTATCTATGTTAATAAAAGAAAAAAAGTTACCAAAGCAACACAGCTATTTTTCTGAGGGAAGGGGAAAAATGCCTCATTGAGGGATATAAAATTCTGAAGGGAACAGAAGCAAGATTTTACAAGACTATTTGAGATAATGTCAAGTACAAGAACAAAAGAACATAAACTAAGGCTCAGAAAGGGTCAGGCCCTTAAGGAATTTAGGCAGAATTTCTTTAGACATAGAGAAGCAAGTTTATAGACTAAAAATCAGAGGGTTGGAATGGGGAAAGGTGGCTGTAAATATAGTGAAGCTGTTAGATCAAAATTGTTCCCTGAGTTATGCTCAAGCCATAGATTGCACCTTCTAATTCTTAGAACAAAGCAACTTGAGTAATAGCCTCTCTTTTGGTGGTGTCATTTTTATCTTCTTTTTAACTTCCTTCAAATTAGTTCTTTAATTGAGCTACTTGGCAGGGCCTTAGGGTGTGTAGGCAACCCTTTCTCCAAGGTTGCCAGGCAGATGAGAAAACAGAGGCATCCAGATTAAACTGTACACCACAGGATAGATAGTGAGTCCCTCCCTAACTAGAAAGGTTGGGATTCAGGCATTGTACCACAGGGTGCTACTTATTAAGTAAACTCTGGCTTGTGGGGTTGGGGGTGTTGTTTTTGTTTTGTTTTGTTTTTGTAGTACTAGGAATTGAACCTGGGGGCATTCTACCTCCGAGATACACTCCCAGCCCTATTATATTTTTATTTTGAAACAAGGTCTCGCTAGGTTGATGAGAGTCTTACTACTTGCTGAGGCTGTCCTCAAACCTGCAGTCCTTCTGTCTCAGCCTCCCAAGTACTGGAATTACAAGCGTGTGCCACCATACCAACTTTTTTTTTTCCAGTTCAGAAACAAGGCTCTGATGATGAAATTCCCATTGACTCCAGAAACCATAGTTATTTGCCTGCTACATACACCAATTCTTTATTTAAAAGGTGCCAAATATCATTGGCTCCATTTACTGGACACTTAATCTTGGTAAACAAATAATTTGGTCCTGGTATGTAATATATTCAATGGGAAAAGAAATTATTCCTAGAAGGAAGCAGGACTTGAGCTAGCAGTTTTAGGAATAATGGAAGCTGAATATGTACAAAGAAGGAAAGAGTGGGTGAGGATCACAAGACCACAGTGTGTGTGAGACCGCAAACCTTGGGCAGAGGGCTCATGCGAGGAAGATGGAGCAACCTGGGTTAGAAGCAGGCTCGGGGAAGTCCACATTAGACCTGAACAGTTCAAATGACAAGTCCTTTGAGGGGGCCTCCCAAGTCAAACAAGCTTAGGGCAACGGCTGGCACAGAACGTAGTGACATCAAAGCTGCATGAGTTCCAGTGGTTGGCATTAGGACAAGGGTCAATGTAATCGATTTGTTTTCCTTGTCCTGTCAAATGAAGAGACTGGCACGAGGGTGTTTTTTAAATGTACATTAAAAATAAAAATGAAATATTCTATCAGATTGGCACAAATTTTTTAAAAATAATGTCTTGGTCTAGTAGGGCTGGTAAAACAAAACGCCATAATATGGGTAGCTAATAATCAGTAGTTAGTTATTTCTCACCATTCTGAAGTATAAGAAATCCAAGATCAAGGTACCGGTAGATTCAGTTTCTGGTGAGGGCCAGTTCCTTGGTTTGAAATGGCACCCTCGCGGGACGTGGTGGCGCATGCTTGTAATCCCAGCATTTGGGAGGCTGAGACCGGAAGATCTGGGTTCGCGGCCAGCCTCAGCTACTTAGTGAGACCCGGTTTCAAAATAAAGAATAAAAAAATAGGGCTGGGGGTATAGCTCAGAGGTAGAATGCTCCTGCATTCAATCCCCAGTACTGCAAAAAAAAAAAAAAAGAAAGAAAGAAAGAAATGGCACCCTCTTGCTGCATCCTCATTCATTGGAAGGAGCTACCTAGTTTTCTGGGGTTCTTTAATCAGAGCACTAATCCCAACCATGATTAGAGCCCTCATGACTTAATCTCTCCACTAAGGCCCCACCTCTTAATACCATCTCCTTGGAGGGTTAGATTATAATATATGAATTTTTGGGAGAACACAAATATTCAGACCATAGCAAATATTTAATACTGATAAAAGTGATATAAGACAGATATTCTTAAATTCATTGGTAGGGGTGTATATTGAAATAAGCTTTTTGCCAATAGACAAAATGTAGTCATTTACTTGACAATGATTCATCGAGCACTTAATATTTACAAGGCACAAGCCTAAGAAACATCTTGCTTTCGTTCACTCTTCTTTTCTCCAGGGTCCCAGAGCATCTGCCACTCCTGCCTCCCTGCTATAGTCTGATATGTGTGTCTCCCCCAAACACTGTTGTAGGTATGTTTATGGGGGTGGGAAAGGGAAAGATGTCTTTTATCCATCAGACTATACAGCATACATTGAAATTCTAGCCCACAAGGTGATGGTATGGAGTGGGCAGTCTTGGAGGTGATTCGGTTATGAGGGAAGAGCCCTCAGGAATGGGGCTGATTCCTTTATAAAGGAGACTGCAGAGAACTAGCAAGACCCTCCTGCCATGTGAGAACAGACACCCAATCTGCCAGTGCCTTGACCTAGGACTGCCCAGACTCCAGAACTGTGAGAGATAAGTGCTTGTGGCTTATAAAACCAGCTAGTTTACAGCATTCTGTTATTGCAGAACAAACTAAGACTCCTTGCAGACCACCCTCTCTAGACAGATGTCTGGGATACATACCTATTCCCCTACCTTACCTCCCTTTCAAAACATACATGTTCAGTCTCCCATTCCACTAGGGCCCCTATATCTTATAGCACAATTCAGTAAAGTACAGTGAGAGACTGTACCTTACAAATCCATGATATACCCTCAGGAATGAGAATATTTTTATATATAACCTCAACCGTAAACATAATTCAAATACTTTGCCTGGTACTCACCCCAAAACAGTGATCAACTATAAAACTACACAAAATCCCATGAAATAGAATGTATTGGCAATTTGATGGTAATTTTGACTACATTAAATAGTCAGTTCCCTTATGAAGTGATGTTAGGATCTGACCCTGTCCCTAAAATATTCCTTTAACTCAAACTCAAATCAACTGAAGCTGAGAAGCTAATGGCTTCTGTGCTTCTAACAGAGATATTTGCATTATAAAAGAGGACATTTTGAGGAGTAATGCTTTTTCCAGAAAGAATAACACTGTTATAGATATATTTATTGGGGTAGGCAGGGGAAGATGGCTTTTATCCAGCAGGGTGTACAGCAGGCCCTGAATTCTGTCTTCTTTGGACTTATTAAAAGAATGAAGCTCATCCAGAAGAGTTATTCACTGTGTCTTGGATGAGCTTTATGTATGTGTATGCTTCTGGAAAATGTCATCCATGTATGGTTCAGCAAATAAAATCAACATTGACAAGGCATGTAAAAGGAACCAGCTGTATAAGTACTTTCACTACATTTTCTTCCATCTAATCTGAACAATCACTCTATGAGGTAGTTGTTGTAGATGAGGAACCCGAGGCTCAAAAAGCATTGAGTTATACAGTTGATAAAGCAGACATTCAACTCAAGTTTGACTGGCTACCACAGTCTACTGTAGTGTGGCGGTGATCCTAACTACTTGCCTATGGTCTTTTGATACCACTTACAGCCTTTTGATTAAGACTAGGAAGATTCCAAGTCCCTTTATTGTCCTTATCATATAGATTAATACTTCTTTGTATCTATCACTTAGCAATTTCAAAAGCACCTTTAGATATATTCTTTCACTTGATTGCCAATACTTCATGAGGCAGCAAGTTCATTGTCACCCTCAGATGGCATGGACACTCTGGATACCATGCAACACCACATGGGCCAACCTTAGGATTTTCACCAATGACTATGAGTGGCCACATTTGCAGGAGAGCCAGCAGAAAATGGTCTATCTATGCATCAAAAGCAGAGGTGATAAACAAGAAGTCAGGATCCTACATCTTTCACCTTAGGAAACTATTTCTGGTGCATGCTGAATAGTTTAAAACATTCCAAACTCACTCCAAGGCTTGGTTCAGAATCCAAAATATTTCTTTTCAGTTTCCATAAAGTTTTTCTCTTTTCTCAATTTGTTCACTTAATTAAAACCCTGTCTGTTCCTATCCTTTTCTCAGTTACTTTCCAAAGGACAAAAATTACATCAGTCAAGAATTTATGTGCTTGTTCTCCAAACTGCAACATGCTTGCATCCCTTTCCAATTTTAGATTTCTCCAGCATATGTGTTTAAAAGCTTTATTTGTGGTTAAGGAGAAAATACATGGCATTTGGCTAGTGATCCAAGAATATACAAACTTGATCCTTTCCAAGGGGACCCCAAGACAGAAAATGCATAAGAAGACATAGTAAGTAAGAGTGAAACAAAATACCACTTTCTTATTAGACAGATATATCCTAGATGAATCCTATTTCCCATACACTACTATGGACCCCAGCAAAGTCCCACTGGCCATTATCCTATATTTATATTCCAGGAATAATAGTGACAATCTTGGATTCCATCCCTGGAAATTTGCCCTCTGTCAATCTGTTATATACCAAATCATATCTTCAAAGAGTGCAAAAAGTACAATCCAACATATAATGGGAGTAGGCTGTGGTCACTGCAGAGCTGAAGGTGGGCTCCTTCCTGTCCACAGCTTCAGACAATAGACAATGACAAAAGTATCAACAAAGTTCCCTGAGTGAGAGCAGAGAAAACATTGACCACAAGATGGGAATGGGCATGCATAATAGCAGATTTTCCCTAATGAAATGGAAAAACTAAGGGGTTAAATGCAAAGTTTAATGTGGGTGTGTAAGTGAAACTCACAGACCCCCTAGCACCTCTGAGCTGGATATGCCAGTCCAAGATTAAACGGATGGAAAGCACCTCTTCTGTCCTTGGGAGGACAGATAAACATAATAAAAAGGAATGTGGTGTCTGGTTTTAAAATTTCTCTTTTCAGTCACTTCTCAGCCATCTATTTCCTAAATGTTACAGGAACTTAAGGCTACAATAATTCAATCTACAGGAAGATGTAGTCAGACCTGAGTACCCAAGATCCAATAATTGAAGCACAGAGAATTTAGTTATTGGTTTGAGTGTTCTTTTGTGGGCACTCTTCTACAGAGTTTGAAAATTTTCCAACCCCTATCTTTCTAATTCCATGCATTAAAAACTGAAATGCATCCAAATTTCCACTTCCAAAGAAACACGTTATACCAAGGATGATGATTATATTAAAATCTGGACACACATCAGCTAGAGGCTAAGATTTTTAAATGATCCATTTAAAAATTATGCAGTAATGTTTTCCCTGTTGTCCTTATATCCGAAGGAACCATAATACTAGAAAGCAAATCCAGGAAATTGTGTATATTTCTTAGGTGATGTTGAATAGGGCTTAGTTTAAGTGACGTGATAGAAATGTAGAGACGGCACCCCCAGCTCACAAATTGGTTGCCACTGGCATGTTTTGTTTGACTGGCACAAGGCTTTCACATTCTTGAAATGTGTTGCTAACATTAAAAAATCAGGAATTTCTCAGAAGAAAAGAAGGATTCCTGGCTTCCCTTTGAAAGCCAGGATCTTTGGCCATGCTCTGTGGTGTTCCCCATGGCTAATATCAGATAGAGTGGAAGGAGGACTGTCCCCTGTGGACAGGCAGAGGACTCTAATCTCCACATCCCCCATCCCTCCTGGTCCTTGGGGACATTCGATTTGGTGAGCCCTGCTCCCAAACAATGGTTCTCAACTGAGGGCTTTGTCAGAATCACCTGGAAAGAACACTCCACCTCAGCCCTCCTTCCCCACAAATACCTAAGGGGAACCACTGTCTTAATTGTGACCCAGCCCATCAGTGAATAGAAAATGTATCACCTCTTCCTGAGGATGTTACTTTATGTTTCACTCCTACCAGAAAGGCAATAATAGATTTTACTATAGAAATATGTCTGCCAAAGGATCTAAATAGACATTTCACAAAAGAAGAAATACAAATGGCCAATAAATGTATGAGGAAATGTTCCACATCATTGGCAATCAGGGAGATGCAAATCAAACTACCCTGAGATTTCACCTAACTCCAGTCAGAATGGCAATCATAAAAAACACGAACAACAACACCTGCTGGCGAGGATATGGAGAAGTGGGAACCCTAATACATTGTTGGTGGGATTGCAAACTTGTGCAACCACTGTGGAAAACAGTATGGAGGACCCTCAGATGAATGGGAGTGAACCTACCATATGACCCAGCAATACCACTACTGGGAATATACCCAAAAGAATGGAAACCAAACTATCAGACCGATGCATGTGTATCTATGTTTATAGTGGCTCAATTCACAATAGCCAAACTATGGAAACAGCCAAGATGTCCATTGACAGATGAATGGATTACAAAACTATGGGATATGTACACAATGGAATTTTACTCAGCCATAAAGAAGAACAAAATCATGTTATTTGCTGGGAAATGGATGGAACTGGAAAAGATTATGTTAAGTGAGATTAGCCAATCACAAAGAGTAAAGAAGCATATGTTCTCCCTAATATGCGGATGCTAGGGAGAAGATGGGGCATAGGAGGGTCTCCAGATGAAAAGGAGAGATCCTCGATAAGCAAAGAAGTTGATTTAATTGTAGTGGATGCACGGGGCAGAGGGACACCCTAAGGCGCATGATGTACTTACACAATCATATCAAGGTCACTCACTGAACTGAACCTGAGGGGGAGGGAGAGAGAGGGAACGGGGTGGGAATTGGGGAAGGGGTCAAATGAGAATTGTGTGCAAATATGTTGTTAACAATTTGTACTTAACAAAGATGTATGCTACAATGCACGAATTACAATAAAAAATAAATTTAAAAAAAATAAATATGTCTGCCAATCAAAACCTTCCATCAATTTTCCCAATTCATTCAGACAACCAATCAACACAGAAAAGGAAAGAAAATCTTTCAATTCATTTACCCTGATAAAACTGGCAAATCACAATAGTCACAATAGTCAAAGCAATAGTTACCATCTGGGATACAGCTTGACTTTTTGAGTGCTAACCTATGCTTTACATCCTTGATAGGAAAATCCTTCATAAAAACAAAGTTTCTAGTCAAAGTAATTTATCCTATGAGCCCCTCTGTATGTGAGCTGAGATCCTAGTATCTTAAAAGAGCTACCTTTGCAACAAATTCAAAAACAGTCTGTCCTCAAGCCTACTGCAGAATAGCACTGCTCTAAGTGTAAACTATAGACCAGCCACATTGGCATCACCTGAGCCATTAGGGCCCTGTAGCCATCAGGCCCTGTCCTATGCCTACTGACTCAAACTCTGGAGGTAGAGTCTCATAACCTGTGTTTTTTTAGTTTTGGTTTGGGTTTTTTTGTTTTGTTTTGTTTTTCCTTTGGTACTGGGAATCAAATCCAGGGGTATTCAACCTCTGAACTACACTCCCAGCCCTACTTTGTTTTTATTTTGAAACAGGATCTCACTAAGTTGTTAAGGCTACCCTGGACCTGTCTTCCAAGTACTGGGATCAAAGGTATGTGCCACTATGCCTACCTCTAGGAGAGAGAGAGAGAGAGAGAGAGTTATTTTGTGGTATTAGGGATGGAACCAAGGAGCTTTCTATCTCCAAGATACACCCACACACACAGCCCTATTTTATTCTATTCTTTTATTTTGAAACAGGGTCTCACTAAGTTGCTGAGGCTGGCCGCAAACCTGCAATCCTGCTGTTTCAGTCTCCCAAGTACTGGAAGTATAGGCGTGAGCCACCACCTCCAGGTGATTCTGAGGTGTACTAACCTTCCAGAATCATGAATAAGGCTTTGGAATCTTCTGAACAGCTGAGAAATACAGATTCCTAGACCCCAGTCCCAAGTGCATTTCTAACAAGTTCCAAGGTGATGCTTTTTCTGTAGGTCAGGGAACCCCATTTTTAGTAGCACATCTCTTGACTATTGGTCCTTAGCCCTGACTGTTCATTAGAATCACCTGAAAAGAAGAGCAAGAATGAGTCTGTTGGTCAGGCCTCACCCCCAAACCACTTGATTCAGGAATCCCCAGGTACAGTGCCAAAGCCCTGGTGTTTTTGAAAAGCCCCCCAAATAATTCTAACATATAGTGAGATAGAAAGTCACTGCTCTCAGCACAACTAATCTCCACTGTGAATTTTAATTTCCCAGACCCACTGATGTACAAATTTGTCTCCTCTCAAAATGTTCTGAGACCATTTCTACCCTAATAGATGGTGTGGCCAATGGTCGCAGTTGAAAACAGTCACTTTTTCAAATAACAGCTTCTCAATCTTTTGGTGAGATTTGTCCCAAACAGTCATTTTCTGACCCTTCTTGGATTCCTATTTGAACACAATGTTATTTGGGGACAACACTAAGGGACAATGTCAGCAAATGTATCTGCCAGTAGGTAGAACCCAGAGCTGCAAAAGTCAGACATACTCCAAATAACACATTCCATGGCAAAAACTAAATGTTTTGGCTGAGGAAGAGACATGCAGATGTTCTAATATTCTCCATACCGGTGCAAGCATATTCCAAGTAGCTTCAACAACCTCAAAAAAAGATTTGTTTAATCCATTAACTCAAGTCAACAAAGGTATCAGTATGGTGGCCAGGGTCAGGGGAGAGTACAGACAACCTGCAAACTCTCCACACCACAGTGAAGGCAGGTCCTGGTGAGGAGAGCAAGGGCCTCTCGCTGTCTGAAACCACTTGAGCACTTTAAAAAAGTTTTGATGAGATAAAATGTGGGTAAATGCCAATATTTTCCCAAAACATCTCTGAAAAGATTTCTAAAGTAATATTCCTTAGCCCCAATGGATCAAAACACTTTAAGACTTTGGTTTTCCCCTGAAGAAGCATGTACTAGTGACAGCTCATCAAACAAGGAGAAGGAGTAAGATGAAAACAAAATGCATATTCATGTGTAATAACAGAGTAAAAAGATACTGTAGGAGAAAAGATTGGTAAACAAATATTTTCCTAGAGAAAGTGGTATGTATATTTTAGCTTCATAAAAATACACTTGAAGAGGGGAAAAAAAACTTTTTTTTTCCATTTTGGCTTTATTAGAACAACAAGAGACTTTGTGTCTCCCATCAAAGCACGCCGAGGCCCTTTTGTCATGTCTGAGAAACTATTGATTCCTCTATTAAATTGTGCTATATGGAAAAATCTTGACAAGAGCAATATCATTTATTAGACTAACAAATATGTTAGTTGAACCAGCTTTGGAGACTTCTAAAATCCATTATACAACTGCAGCTCTTTTTCAGAGACCAGGATGTATTACAGAGACCAATTCTCAGGACACGGTATGACTAATTTACTTGCACATTCCAAGAGGCCATTATTTCTTAGGAAGGGTAGAAAAATTATAACCTTCAACTTTGGGGGAAATCACCAACAGCTGATGTGTCTGTACTGAATATCTCAACAAGCTGGATCTAAAGTCTCTAATATTTCCACCCTCAGCATTTTCTGACACTATAATTTTTACAAAGGGAAAAACACAAGAGGAGGGACTATGAAGAGTAAAACAGACCATATAATCTGAACTGGGTTTTTTTTTTTTTTTTTGCAGAAAATAAGCAATCAATACAGATAAGGTCATCATACCCTCACCCTGGCACTGCCTATTTGTGCCCCATTTCTCCACACAGCCCCGTTCTCCCCTCCTCCTGTTTGTTTTCTGTGAACAACAAGACCATGGACCCCTTTTAAGTTCTCCAAAACCACATCCTACACCTAAACCAAACACATTACCCTCCATGGCCAGCAAAACATGCTGAACTCAGAGAATAATAGTTTTACAAACTGCTCCAGAGCTCACCTGTCCAAACCTTTCCCTCTGCAGGAGAGGTAGCTGAGGCCCTCGGAGAGAAGAAAACTAACCAACAAGATAACAAGGTGCAAGAAATCCATGATCAAGCTGGGATCCCAGCATCATGTGCTTCCAGTCTCTCTGCTACTCAAACTCTCTTTATCTGTTGCAAATTGGGTACAAAAAAATCATGCCCCATCTTAACTTGCAGCACTCTGAGGCCCTGGCAACCTAGAAAACTCATCTGGAAACCTTCTCGACAATATTAAGAAGTTAAACTAATCTCTCCTTAATGGCCAACAAATGGGGGTGGAATCCCAGGTCTTGAATAAACAATCAAATAGACCTGCTTCCAAATACAGGTGTCTCCAGTGAGTCATGGGCTAGGATTGGTGAGGTCTTTGAAAAGGTCGACTCGTGAGGGAAGAAGGGAGATTCTGAGGCTGCCTGGTGCCTCCCAAGTACAAGACAACTGGCTCGGCCATCGGCCAGACCTTTAAGCCTCTAGAAGCAAAGTGTTCAATACAATCACAGGGGAGTTCCTTCATAAATCTCCAGTGAACCCAGATGAAGAAAGAAAATCCTACTGCCTTTGCCTATATCCTATATCAAGATAAGAGGCAAGATCCTCAGCAACTATTCAAAATAAAAAATTAAAAGGGGCTAGGGGTGTACTTCAGAGATAGAATACCCCTGGGTTCAACCTCCAGTACCAAACAATAACAACAAAAAATAGACAAGAGACTCAGTGCCAAGCAGACTAGATAGCTGCAGCCCCATCAGCCTTGGTTAACATTTGTTTGGGGTGGAGTAGGAAGACACAGGAAGTAGGTAGGTTGAAGTGGGAGAAGAGAGCCTGGGGGTAAGAGAATGGAAGGAAGAAGAGTAAGGAGAGGAGAAAAAAGAGAACATAAGTGAAAAAGAGGGAGAAGGAATGAGGGAAAAGGTTGGGTTCTGAAAAAGGACTGCAGTAGAACCTTCTACCGAGCATGCACATCCTGTTCTCTTTGTCCTCTGGGCCTCTGGGCCCAGGGAGGAATTATCCTCCCCACTCTTGCAGTAGGTCCATGTGACTAGTCAAGCCAGGGTGGATGAGATGACGTAGAGTCTTTATTAGCAGCATGAGCTCCCTCCTTCCCCAGGGCTCCCTACACGGAATGGGGAGAGCTGAAGCTCTTGTTGTTACCAAAGGCATTTGTTGTGCTAGAAGCTTGGAGAAGCCTAGGATGCTGTGCCAGCATGTGGAAGACCTTCATCCTGGGGTCACCTGGATCTCCAGACAACTTTGCTTCAGTGAGAAATTAACTCTGCCAGGTTAAGTCACAGAAACTTAAAGGTTGTTTATTCCCGCAGCATAACCTAGCTTTTCCTAGTTGGTAGGACAAAGAGTAGAAAGCAGAGAAGAAATGGAAGAGAGAAAAAGAAGGAAAAGAAGCAAAGGAGTCAGAGAGTGGGGGACAGGCAAGGAGAGAGGGTAAGGGAGAGCTGCATGCAATGACCCTCTCGTAAATTGCCTGATCCTTGTTCAGACAGCTCTGGGAACTCAGAAAGACTCTCTCAGTAACAACCCACAAGGGAGGGGAGAGTGTGCGAGGTGAGAGGTTTACCACAGTGGTACATCTGTCTTCATCTCCTTGCAGAGTCACAGTCACTTATTAAATATTTATTGAGCACTTACTAAATGCCAGACATTGTAGGAATACAGAAGAGACCAACCCAGGCATGGTCCTTGACCTTGTGCAGCTTATAAACTATTGTTTGTTTGTTTGTTCCTTTAAACTGCAAGTATCCCCTTCCAATATTCCACCTGGCAGAAAGACAAGAATGATTGTGAATGTTGGCCAGCCAAGGATGGGTTCAAGGGTGAAGCTCTAGAAGCTGCATTGGCCAGTTCTGTAGGAACCAGCAATCGGACCTTGGGGAGGAACGTGCAGGCTCAGAGGGCGGTTTCCTCATCTCTGACAAAATAGTTAGGTCCAATGACCTCCACACTTTTTCAATTCTAATAACAACAATAATAACACCACCAATAATAGTAGCTAACAGTTATTGACCATTCATCATGTGCTAGTACAGACCTTGGACACTGCATTTAATTGCTCATCAACTCTACAGGTAGGCATTATCATTCCCATCTTGCAGATGAGTAAACCAAGGCCCACGGGGGGCGAAGAGACATACCCAAGACCTGGTAATGATGGAGCTGTGATCTGGAGAGGAGGCAGACTGAGTCCTGATCCCACAACTTTAACCATACTGGCAAAGGCTGTCACCATAAATTGTGTCTTTTATTGTGACCAAAGGAAAATTACACATGGAAGGAAGCATATGTGTTTTTTGACATACTCTTGGACACACTAATACTATATCTCCTCCAACCCCAGAACAAAGTCCTAAAATAGAGAAAATGCCTACTAGAAATGATGTTGCAGTCTTATCCCCCCTTTCTTCCAGAAATGAAGCACTTTCTTTCTTTTGCCCATTTGGTCCACAGAAAGGACATTGTGAGCCTTCCCTTTAGACATCAAGGCCATCTTTCTCGGCTGCTGTGACTGTTGGCATAACCTCCCTTCTGCCTTTGTCCACCTCAACCCAAATAGGTTCTTGGAGATTTTCAGCATCCAATCCTACTGTCTTCGGGGCAATAGTTCCCCTGAAGCACCTCGCCCATCACTCTTTATTTCAGCCAGTGTTGGTTACTTGTGTTCCTGTCTGTCCTTAGATCTAAATAAGAAAATAAAGCAACAAACAGGTCCAGACATTTTTCTCTTGGCTTGTAATGGAACTTCAGGCTAACCAGGGATTCAGTGCATCTTGGAGATCTAACTTTTTAATTAAAAAGTTGTTTCAAAAGAGCACTTCAGTAGAAATTCTAAGTAACTGCCTGCCAACTCCAACTACCATGCCTAGGAACCCAACAACAAGGAGAATGGAATGCAAAGGAAACAAGATTGTGACTGTCGTCTTAGAAGGGACAAGATGCCTCACCACATATAACCTGGAGGGTGGGTGGCATTATGGTACAGTGCAGATGAACAACTCTATTCTAACCCTACAGAGGGTGCCACTCACAGCCTCATGTCCATTCTGTTTATCTGCACAACATGCAGTATCAAAAAAATTTTTTAATATGTTGTCAATATATATACTTTTTTTCAGTATTGGCTATTGAACCTAGTAGCTCTACCACTGAGCTACATCTCCAGCCCTTTTTATTTCGAGACAGTCTCACTAAATTGCCCAGGCTGACCTCGAACCTGTGATCCTCCTGCCTCAGTCTTCTACATAGCTGGGATTATAAGCATGCACCACCACGCCCAACTTCAGTATGTTTTAAGTAGATCTCATGCGGAAACCAAATTTCAGACTTGTTGAAGTCAGAAGATCCGGCAAAACATGGAGCACGCATCACCCCTCACTCTGAGCTTATAATGTCAGTTGTGGAATAGCATCTGCCTTCCTTGAGTTGGGCCTGAACTATCTGTTCTCCATAGTCTCCACCACTCCCTTATATGTCGTATGCTCTGGCCTGTTTATCTATTTGTTACTTCCCCAGATACTGCAAGCCCTTTAGTCAGCCTGTTTAATTCATGTTGCTTGGTAACTGGAGAGAGCAAGGAGATTATGAACAGGTTGTGTGTGGGTATGCATATGCCAAAGGCATTTTTGAAACTCCTGTCCTGGTGGCTCTTATCTCCCTGTGATTAACTCTCTCCTGGCATTGCTACATTGGACCTAGGAGAATAAGGCTCATTGAGATATGGGTCTGAGCCTAGGGTCCCCCTCCCAAATGATATTGCTGGTTATCTACATGGGACCCTCCCTTCTGAGTTCCATGTGCTGAGGAGCATGATTAGAGCAAACACTGGGTCAATTTCATGTTGTACTGCCTACCCACCCCTCTGCCACACTAACTCATCACATCTATCTGTGTGCCTCCTATGAGCCTGCACTGCTCTAGACATCAAGCCTGTCTTCGTGGAGTTCATATTCTATAGAGAAAGACAAAACAAATAATAGATAATACATCAGATATTGGTAGTTGATAAAAACAATACATGCTAGCGAGGATGTTGGGAATTAGGAACTCTTATACACTGTTGGTGGGAATGCAAATTAGTACAACCAGTATGAGGATCAGAAGGTTCCCCAAAAAACTAGAAACCACCAAATGGCTCAGCTATATCACTCCTCAGTATCTTTCCAAAAAAGTTAAAGTTAGAATACCCATGTTTATAGCAGCACAATTCATAATAGCCAAAATATGGAACCAACCTAGGTGATCATCAGCAACTGAATAGAAAAAGAAAATGTGGCGCATATACACAATGGAATTTTAATCAGCAGTGAAGAACAACAAAATTATGTCACTTTCAGGAAAATGGATGGAACTAGAGAAAATTATGCTAAGTGAGATTGGCCAGTCTCAGAAAGTAAATGGTCAAATGTGTCCTCTCACATGTAGAAGCTAGAGAGAAAATAGGAAACAAAAGGGACTTTAGATAATTGAGGAGAGAGAACAGCAGAATAGTGGAAAGAGATAAGGAGAAGGAGGTGGGGAGGAGAAAAAGAGTAACTGAGAAAGAAACAGTTCAAATAATGCTATGTCCATATATGAAGGTATCACTACCAGTTTCCCTAATATGTTTGGGGACCAGTGTACTGCAGGGTGGGATCCAGAGGCAAACACACCAAGACCTATGTACAAGTATGTCTGTACCACTGTGAACCTCACTATGATGTGTAATTACAATGGACCAATAAAAATACTTTAAAAAAAGAAAAATGAAGTAGGTAAGAGGGTTTAGAGGGTGCCAAGAGTCCCATTTTGGATGTGATGATCAAGGAATTTCTAATAAAGTGACATTTGGGGGAAAAAATGAAGGCATGAACCACATTCATATTTGTGGGAAGAGTGTTTCAGAGACACAACAGGATCAGCTAAGAGATCTGGTGTATGTGCTCAGAGTGTGGTAGGAACTGTAGGAACTACTGTGGCTGAGTCAGAGCATGCAGGGGGAGAGTGAAGGGAAGTAGGGACACAGAGGTAATTGGTTGGATAAGAAGTGAAGACAAAGAGATCATTGATTGGAATTGGTTGATTAGATCATGCAAGGCCTTGAAGGCCACATAAGGACTTCTGATTTTTAATCTAAGAAGGAAGGAATAGAGAATTTAAGCATTGGAGTGACATGATTTGACTTAAGTTTTAAAAGGATTGTTCTGATATGTCCATATGACTTATAAGATTATTCTCTATAGACAAAGACTTGAAAACAAACCTAAATGTCTATCAACTGATAAGTAGATTAAAAAAATGTGGTATATCCATACAATGCAATGTTTTCCTGCAATAAAAAGGAATGGAGCATTGATACATACTACAACATAGATAAACCTAAAAAAATATGTACTGAATGAAAGAAGACCATGTCACATGATTCTATTTATATGAAAATACCCAGAGAGTGCAAATCTATAGAGACACAAAGTGAATTAGTCATTTCCTGGGGCTGAAGGTAGAAATGTGGAGACTGCAAATGGACTTGGAGGTCTTCTTGGATTGATGGGAATTTTCTAAAACTGGATTTTGGTGATGGTTTCCCCCACTCTATAAATGCACTAAAAATTATTGACTTGTATCCTTAACACAGTTGAATGTTATGGTATGTAATAACATGCCTCAATAAAGCTGTATTTTTCTATCTTTCTGTTTGCTTGTGGAAAACAAACTACAGAGAAGAGGGGTAAAATCAGGGGGCCTCTTTAATGACACAAGTAGTTCTCCAGGTGAAAGGCAATGGGGACTTTGATGTCCCGTGGAGGCAGTGGGGCACGGTCAGACCCTAGACATAGCTGCAGGCAGAACTGACAGAATTGGCCCACAGGAGAGGAAGAGAGGAAGCAAGAATGACACCAAGATTGTTATTGGCGAATGAAGTTGCCACTTAGCAAAACAAGAAGTCTGTGGGAGAGAGGAGTGGCCATGGAGGGGTGTGGGAGACCCGAGAGGCTCTGTTTTCTACAGGACAGCAGAGATGCCCACCAGGTGAGAAAGCAGACACGGAGCAAGATGGACTGAGTGAGTTCAGGGAAGGTGCTTGAATGAGACTGGAATAATCAGTGGAAAGACCACTGAACCAAGAGTTAGCAGAATGCTTCACATTCTCATTATGCAAGCTGCTGGCAACATGCAACCAGTGGAATTACATACACAGGTAATAAATAAAAATATCTATATAAACACATACTTATGCTTGTAGTTATATATACCAACATATACATATACTGTTCAAAGCCAAGTAAGTACTCTTGGGATAAAAATCCTGGATTGGAGACTAAGGGAGGAGTACAGATAGGAGGCAAAAGGAAAGAATATAATCCACTCCATGTGTGTGCTATTTTCATGAAGAAACGGCATTCAATATCAATGTAATGAAGGAATTCAGAGGCTTAATATTTGATAAATATTAATTATTCCCAGTTACTATACAACTAAACCAGGCATGGTGGCACACACCTGTAATCCCAGTACTTGGGAGGCTGAGACGGGCAGGCTGAAGGCCAGCCTCAGCAACTTAGATCCTGTTTCAAAATAAAATAGGGCTGAGAGTGTAGCTTAGTGGTAGAATGCCCCTTGGTTCAATCCCCATTACACCCACACACACACACAATGAAGATGCAACTAAAACAAAATTCCAATTAGAATCCTAAAAAATAAGATAAAATGGTAAAAGTACAGCAGGTATTGGACTGCTGCTTTTACCCCCAGGCATCATAAAACCATAGAATCTTAGATATGTAAACGATCTTGGAGTTATGACTAATACATTAAGTTGGGCATGGTGGTACATGCCTGTAATCCCAGTACTTGGGAGATTGAGGCAGGAGGATTACAGGTTCAAGGCCAGCCTCAGTAATGTAGTGAGACTCTCAACAACCTAGCAAGACCTTGTTTCAAAATAAAAAATAAGCTGGGGGATAGCTTAGAGGTTGAATTCTCCTGGGTTCAATCCCTAGTACCAAAAACTAAAATGAAATAAGTAATTGAGCTCTCTGAAATTAAAAGAATATATATATGTATATATATAGTATGCTTATTATATAAGCTATATATATATATTAGAAGCATATAATATAATCCCATTTGAGATATAGAGAGGCATGAGTGCTTTTGTGGGTGGAGAGGGAGCAAGGGTAAAGGAGGTTGGGGACAAAGACACCTGGAAGAATGTTTGCCAAAATGTTAATCATGGTTATCAATGAACAAAACACTTTAAAGCTAGTTTCACTTTTAAACTTATAATTAACAAATGAAGCCTATCTTCTTCCCCACCTACTTTTAATGAGGTTCTGGTACCACTAGCAGGGGGCTTTGTGGGTCCTGTTCAGGTACTGGGTTTGCTGCTACAAGAGCAAGGTGGGGAGAGCAGGGATGGAGATTGAGCAGAGCACCTATGGCTTTCCTTGGTATCAGAAGGGCCTGAGCCATCAGACTGGAAAACTCAAGTCCTCTGGCTGGAAGACATGATTGGAATGGAAAGCAGCAAGTGGAGGAGGGCCAGGAGAAAAGTGATGGACAGCAGGTAGGATTCCAGGTGCAGGGCTGGCTGGGGAAAGAGGGCAAGGAGGATGGTGAGGCCACAACCTTCAGCTCCACTCTCAGGACTGCCCCAACCCATGAGCAATGAATTTACATGTGGAAGCTAAAAGTTGATCTCATAGAAGTAGAGAGTAGTATAGAGGTTACCAGCACCTGGGGAGAGTGGGGGAAGGGAGAGGGCAATGGAGAGAGGATGGTTAATGGGTACTGGGGTGCAGTTGGATAGGAGAAATACCTACTAAAGTTATATAGCACAGTAGGGTAACTATGGTTGACAATAATTAATTGTATTTATCCATATAGTAGAAGGATTTTGAACATTCCCAACACAAAGAAGTGATAAAGCATTTGAGTGATAGATGGATTACCCTGATCTGATCATTACAAATTGTATACATGTACTGAAATGTCACACTGTACCCCGTAAGAATGTACAGTTATGTGTCAATTAGAAATATTTTTAAGCATTCGGGAGGCTGAGACCGGAGGATCCGGGTTCACAGCTAGCCTCAGCTACCTAGTGAGGCACTCCGCAACTTAGTGAGACTCGGTTTCAAAATAAAGAATAAAAAATAGGGCGCAAGGGGTATAGCTCGAAGGTAGAATGCCCCTGAGTTCAATCCCCAGTACCGCAAAAAAATATATTTTTTTTTAAAAAAAGAATTATCATAAAACCTCAACAGCAACTCCTGCTTTACCTCATTCAGAGCAACATGTTAGCCACCAAAGTGTGACTCCCAGGATTGTGTGCTTTCCCACATACACACAGAAGCACCCTTCTTGGTGTGGGGGGGGGGGGCGGCGTTAGGGGATGCTCATCCCTGCTGTAATGGGGAAGCATTCATAACTGACAAGTAGCCCTTGGACCCCTTCTCCTAAACCCCAACTCTCAAGCTAACCTGGAGAGCATCCAGTGTCTCTTCCAATTGGGGACTCTGAGACTTACTAATTTTGAAACTTTGCCAGATCAGAATGCCTACCTGTGATCACATGTATCACAAAGACTGCAGGTCCCAACTGGACAGCCCAGGCCCTCATATGGCCTCTGGAAAAACCCCTGTGCTTCTTTTCTTCCATGATCTCACTAACCCAACCCAGTGAGAAAACTTGAGCGCAGTCTCTCGGTATCCACAGGGGATGGTTTCAGGACCCCCCATGAATACTAAAATCTGCAATGCTCAAGTTCCTTATATAAAATCGTGCAGTATTTATATATAACTTACCACATCCTCCTGAATATTTAAAGTCATCCTTAGAATACTTCTAATACAGAATACAATGTAAATACTAGATAAATCGTTGTTATATTGTTAAGGGGAAAAAAGAAAAAGAAGTCTGTACCTGTTCAATGCACAGATGCAATTTTCAATCTGTAGTTGATTGAATTCAGGACACACAATTCATGGATACAGTCATTTTCTTTTTTATTACACTAATATTAACACTTATTCCCTCCCCTTGTTTGACTACCTGCCTCCACCAAAGTAGAAAAGAACCCTGAATTTCTTTGTGGGTTTTGTGATTGAAGGAAAGGCCTTTTGGAGTTGGTGATGTGCCCTCCAGGAAAATTTCACCATGAGCAATGAAAGAGTAGGTAGGCCCAGCCCAGAGAGGAGACATCACCAAATCATACCTTTACACAGCCAAAAATAGGTGTCATTTTCAGGTTCCACATCATCCCAGAAGTAAAGCAAAGAAAACCCTGGGATAGCTTCCAGAGTCCTTTCTGTCACTGCTGAGGTTTGGGAAGGAAACCAGCCATGAGCAAGAGCTGGGTGCAGAGGGCTCAGCCCAGGCCTGCAGGGTTCCCAAGGCTTCTTTTTGACAAGTTTGTATCTGCAGGTCTTCGGGAGCCTTGCCTGGGACACTGATTTCTGAGAAAGGTGAGTACCAACAGGGAGGGCTGTAACTATGCCTAAAAACCATTTCAAACTGTGTTACAAGCCAGCCCCGCCAGAGAGAGGGCCCCTACTTTGCTCTCTCCATGGTTCTCTTCAAAGCATTCAATTAAAAAATGTTGCTTCTATAAAACTCAGGGCAGACTATTATGGAGCAAACAGCTGCCATGTGATTAGAAACACAGGAAATGTTCTGAGCAAGGGACGCTTGGTGCTGTTAATCCCTTCCTTTGTGTATCAAGTATGGTTCTTAGAAAATGGGGCAATGCAATAATTCGTGAGATTTTAGGGTTTTTTTTTGTTTGGGGTTTTTTTTTTACTTTTATTGGTGCATTGTAATTATACACCCAATAAAATTCAAAATGGATAGTTTATGCTATTGATTTTATTTTCAAAAATATAATTATAAAATAGATATTCATCATAGAAATGTTTGAATATGCAGAAAATTATAGGGGAAAAAATTAGACTTACTCATAATAATTGCACTCAGCCACAACAACTCTTTTGGTGTTTCATGGCATGTTTTGGTACCATATTTCTTCTACTTTGTAAAGACATAATTGATTACATTATGCATAAAACTTTGAAATCTGCTGGGGGTTATGCTTAATATTGATTCCTAAGCATTTCACATGTTATTTTGAAAACTCTTATAGGTATAACTTTAGTGGCCTTGTAATGTTCAGTCATATGAATGTGACATCACTAGCTAATAATTTCCTAGTAAATAATTCTGTGATAAATGTCTTTGAGTCTCTTCATGAATTTCAGGTTATCTTGAAGACAGCATTCTAGCAATCACAAGTGAAGGGTAAATTCTGTGTTTGGTTAATTAAAGAACACATAATAGTGATTCTTACCTAAATTTATAATGTGTCTTTTTATTCTATTCTATTTTAATATATTACCAAATATTCATAAACTAGCAAGGAAATTACTTACAGCTTTTATTTCCTATAAGATCTTTCTGAGTTATGAAATTGATTTTTAAAAAGAAACCTAATCCTAGAAAAAAATTTCAAAATGTTAACTGTGGCTGCCTTTAGGAAATGGAACTTGAATTTTTTTCTACTTTTCATTTTACTGCATTTGCCAGATTTTCTATAACATGAGTAGCACTTTTACAATGTTTCATAGAATATAGAGCTTTTTAAAAGTATATGTACTCTTCTCTTTTATATTACTAGAGCAAGCCGCCAGATTATAAGCACTATTCATCCTCCTGCTTATTCAAATCCACAATTAAGAAAGAAAGCTGAGTTTCAGAATTTCACTTTTTCCAGAATGTGCTTTGTGAACAATTTAGATA